>VZUI01049245.1:0-38045 GCA_013401135.1 Cettia cetti | reverse complement strand
TTATTTTATTTTATTTTATTTTATTTTATTTTATTTTATTTTATTTTATTTTATTTTATTTTATTATTTTATTTTTTCCCCATGCCTTTTCCCCACGGAGGGGTTACCTGAGTGCACCTGATCCCCCCAGCAGCAGCCTGCCCCTCCAGCAGGGCCTGCAGGGGCGGGTTTCCCAGTCTGCCTGCTCCCAGCCACTGGCTGAGGCAGCGATCGCTGAAACGCCCAAGGTGGGACCCGCAGCCACTCGGGTTTGGCCTCACGCCCGTGCTGGGGCTTCTCTGCATTTCTTTTCCCCTCGCTCTGACTGGTGTTTGTTTAGCCTCGATTCAGATGTAGAGGACGTCAGGCCTCTGTATTAGCAGGATTTCAATAACATTTAGTAACATCTCAATAACATTCAATAACATTTCAATAACCAGGATTTCAATAACATTTATCATGGTGGCTGTCAGCATTTGCAAGACCAAGTCCAAGCCAGCTCTGGGCAGACTTTTACAGAGCTGTTATTTGGCATTAGCTGCCTGTGCCTGTTCGGGGTGTTTGGTTGTTATCCATCACCCTGCTGAGACATTGAAAGGGATTGTCCCCGTGCAGAACAACAACAAACAGCAGGCAACCCTGTGTGCCTCCAGTGCAGCGCAGTTCTGTGTCCTTGGAGCTCACAACGGAGGGGTTCCCTGCACACCTGGGCTCCCCCAGCCCCGGCAGGCACAGGAGATTCTGGATTCTGGGCACAGGAGATTCTGGATTCTGGGCACAGGAGATTCTGGATTCTGGGCACAGGATATTCCTGATTCTGGGCACAGGAGCAGCAGGCTCCCCCAGCCCCATGAAGCACAGGATATTCTGGATTCTGGGCACAGGATATTCCTGATTCTGGGCACAGGATATTCTGGATTCTGGGCACAGGATATTCTGGATTCTGGGCACAGGATATTCCGGATTCTGGGCACAGGATATTCCTGATTCTGGGCACAGGAGCAGCAGGCTCCCCCAGCCCTGGCAGGCACAGGATATTCTGGATTCTGTGCTTTCCCGGGATTATCCCAGTGCTACCCCAGGAATATCCCAGAAATTTCCTTGCACTATCCTGGGAATATCCCTGTGCCATCCCGGGGATTTCCCTGCACTATCCCGGGCATACCCCGGGATTATCCCTATGCTATCCTGGGATTTCCCAGTGCTACCCCGGGATTATCCCAGAGTTATCCCGGGATTTTCCAGTGTGGGATTTCCCGGGGTGAACCTGCGGTGCCAGACTCATCCAGGTGGGCTCTGTCCCCTCAGCCTGAGGGGAGAAATGCACTGCAATATTTGATGTGCCTGGCAGCACACCTACGGCTGGGACACACTCAGAATTCAGGCCAGAGCAGATTTTAAATAAAAAGCAGTCATTGCATTTTGAGGTTACTGTTACTGACACCAGGATCTTCACCACCACAGCCACCACCCCTTCCCACCCATTCAGCAGGATCGTGTGCAACATGGGCCACCAGGAATCTGACATTTTAGAAGTTAAGCAAAACAGAATTTTTTAAGTCAGTATCCACAAATATTCCAAGGGAAGCAAGCGAAAAGGTGACAGATGTTCTGCATGTAGGCAAATACAAAGTTTAACACAACATAAAATGTGTGAGAATGATTTAAACTCAATTGCAAAATTAATTGTTGGTGGTTTGAAATTGTAAAGCACGATTTGGGCTTTAAAGAACGTTCAAAATAAAAAAAAAATAACTCAGGTATTTATTGTTTTGCTCCAATTTACGTTGATGCTATAAATAGCTGACAAGAAATGATGACAAATAAGCTATTGTAACCCTTTGGGAGTTTATTAGGTCATTTGTGAGAGGTCTGAATAGAGTCATTTGTTGCCCTCAGGTGTTTGAGAGTCTCTTTACCCTTGGGAAAGGAATTTAACAAAGGAGTGTATTTCAAAGCAGGCACTCTGTGTTTTCCACCCTTTTTCTGAAGTGTTTTCAAACACACTCCAAGCTGAAAATTCTCAGAAGTGAGAAAGGAGGTATATATCAGCTGACCCCTGAGGCAGCTGACAATCCGGGAGCAGAAGATAGGGTCACATTTTAGATGCTTGAATCCCAAATACATTTTCACTATAGGAGGCCTTGATTTATTTTCACCCCACCCACTGGGTGCAAACTTTGAAATGCACAATACAAAAGTGTTGGACTAATGCCCTACTTGCATTTTTTTATTTGGCTGAAATGTGACATGTCTTAGTTCTTGTCTGCTTCCAAAACCACGGGGCAGGTCCTTTGTTACAAAAAGACATTGCATCTGCATTAATGTATAAAACTCCTCAATGAGATGGAGCATTAGCATTTGTTCAGGCTAAAAGGAAACAGGTTGTCAGGGAATAGCAATACAGCCAGAAAAATGAACCTGCCAAAACAGCTTTGAGGAAAAAACCAACTACAGGGAGCACCCAGGTAACCTCTGCTCCAAAAGCAATGGCCCAGCCAGTGCCCTCGTGGGATGAAGGGTGGAAAAGAAGGCCAGGAGAAAGGAAAATTGGAATTTCATCTGTGTTTGTATTTCTTTTTTTTTTCAGGGCAATTTTGTTCATGGGTCCCTCAAAGCAAACAGTTTCACATCACCCACCTTGTCTGCAGTTCAGGAGGTGCAATCAGACAGAAATCTGAGAGCAGTGGGCATTTCTGAGCTACATTTTGGGAGCTGAGCACTGCCTGTCTGTGTGTACATAACTCATAGCAAAACTGTCTGTGTTCTCCCTGCTGAGGGGAAGGGATTTGTGCATTGCCAGCACCCTCCAGAGCTGGTTACAGAGCTTCCCAGATCATCCCAGAGATGCTCCTGCAGATCTGGCTGCTCTACAACTCCTCTGTCACAGAAAAACCCACTTCCAGCAGTCCAGAGCTGCAATGGAAACCACCAAGCACCCCAGCTTTGCACCCGAGTTTGGGGTCTCAGTGCCTGGGGCTGGACTGGGCTCCCCTGCACAGTAAAGGAGATCAGGATGAGCCCCAGACTGGCCAGTCTGACATCCTGCAGGACTGGGATCCCCCTGTCCCCATCCCATTCTGCATTCCTGGAGGGATCCAGGCTGGCACTGCCAGGGAGGCTCTGCAGAGCACAGCAGCTCCTGAGCCTGCACAGCTCAGGCCAGGCACTGCACGAGGCTCCAGCCCCCTTTCCACCACTCTCAAAAATGATTTCCTGCCCTTATTCAGGGCTTCAAGAGCCTACTGTCATCCACTTGGACTCCACTTGAACCCTCTCTCAAGTGAATGCCCTGCAGCTCTTGTCTTCAAACAGTGCTGTCCATCCTTTTTGATCAGCCAAGTCGTGCAGATTTTCAAAGGCAGAGCTGATGCTCAGGGCCCCTCTTCCCTCCTGCTTCCTGATTTCTTGACTGGACTCACTGTGCATTCAGTTCACAAGTCACTCATGCAAATAAGGCTCTGCATACTCAAAAGATGTCCAAGATGAGGAACAGCTGAGATCAGACCGCCCCTCCTGGAATAATTCATGTACCCATGGATCTTCTGCTTAGGCTAAATTTGAGACCATACAAAACCTCACTTGTCAGTGGGCAAATGTTTTAACTGTGACTACAGCTCATTCTGGCTGCCACTGATTCCTGCTTACTCTGCTTCTTATGGGTCTTTCCTACCTTGCCCATATGGTCCTGGATGTACCCACAGACCACATGCATCCAGCTTGGAGAGATTTACTGACTCCTAAGCAGCCTCTGGTGCAAGGAGCCTGAGGAGTTCTTGTGCTGGAAAAGTACAGAAGAGTAACTTGGAGTGCCTGAGGAAATCTGTAATCAAAAAGTTCAGTGTGTTTGAAATTAGGCACCTTCAAAAAAGAGAGCAAATGAGCAGGAGATGCCAGCATCAGCTTGGTACTCAGTTCAGGGCAATACAGGATGACAAATGCGACTACAAGTTTTGACAGACAAATATAGGAGGAAGAAATAGGAAACTTTTAAATGTCTTTGACACACTGCAGCCAAGTCTCTGAAAGCTACGAGCCCTCAAAGAAAGTTACAACTGCTGGCCAGGGAGCATCCATCACCTGGAATCCCACCGAGCTGAGGGGTCAGTAGAGAATTCAGTGTTCACCCCTGGTTCAGTATCACTGCAGCACGGAACTCACAAGCACCTGAACTAAAACTGCTGCCTTTGCAGGCAGCCTGGGACAGGAGGCACTGTGACAGCACACACACAGACACAGACAGACACACAGACACACAGACACACACGTGTCCCTGCCTGTGCAGAGTGCAGGCAGCAGCACCTCTGCCCTGCTCTGTCACCCAGGCTCTGCTCTGTCAGCTACAACCTTGTAGCTGCTGCAGGAGGCAGCCCAGAGTGCCAGGATTTCAGGAGCACAAGTCTGCCTCAGCACTGAACTGTCTCTGGGTCACTCAGGTGAAAGGAGCAGCAGCACCTGAGTGAGTTCTGCCACGGTGGAAGAAGGACAGGTTCAAATGCAGATTCCTTTGGAAAAGGTGAGGGAGCACCAAGGGCTGGGATTTTATTTTCCTCCTAAACACAAACCCAGTTGCCTTGGTGCAGTAAAACGTTCAGCTTGAACAAGCTGCTATGGAAGCAGAGCAGAGGGTGTGTGGTTTGCTGGGTGCAGTAACCAGGTGCACAGAGCGTGCAGAAACGTGTCTGACCCTGAGCTCTGCTCTTCCACCCCTCTCAGCCCTGCACCCCACACTTTGGGGAGCCAGGAGCAAAGGGCTGCTTCTAACCCTTCAGAGCTGCTCTGAGGAATTCACTCTGCCTCCTGGAACCCAGGATATCCCTCCTGGATTTGTGTTCTTGGCTGTCCTGGGTGTGTGCTGGACCCATCCTTCAGAAGCAATTCTGGGAATATTGCAGCTGTGAATTCCCTTGCTCAGGCAGGCTCTGGGTGTGAGCACAAAGCCGTGCCTGCCCTGGGTGCCCGTGCCAGGGACACCAGCCCAGCACAGCCCCAGTGCCACCAGGCCACTCATTGGCATGCACGGCACTGACAGAGGCTTCCATGAAAACATTTCAAAAATGGTTTTGCAACTTAAGAAAACATACTTCAGCAATTACCATTTCCTTTACCATGAAACCAAATTCACTGTACATTACAGCTTTAAAGCTGAGATCTAAGGTTCAGATCAACTCTTTAATCCTGACTGTGGCTTCGGGTACTTCCTGATATTTATGAGAAATGCTCCAGGCCTGCAGCTGGGCTTTGAACAAAAAAATAATGAACTTCGTTGACTGTGAACAAAGTTCTACACTATTTTAAAGAAAGTTAGGCTGTGACATTTTTTAATCCAACACTAAATCACATAACCCAAATTCTCTGCATAATTCAGGAATGTTCACAGCAATAAAAAGACAATTAGATCAAACTGAGTTGCTAAATGAGCTGAAATCAATCTATCTAAACTTGAGAATTCTTGTTAGCCTCTCTCCTGAAATACTCCCATTTTACTATATAGTATCTGAATCAAAAGACTGTTCTATTCTAAAATATTCCATACATAACTCTCCATCTCCTCTTGCTAGTTAAAAACATAGGCAGTAAAGGATATCTTAGAGAATACACACCTTATAGAATTTAATATTATTTACTGAATATGGTTCACAAATCTAAATACAGTATTAACTCCTGGAGGCCTTGTTCCTGTCTGCATCATGTGGCCTCTTCATTTAATACAGCTGTTATTGAGAACTAATGCCAAATCACTTCTTGCTCACTTCACGCAGGATTTGAACACAAAATAAATGTCAGCTAGGCCTGATCTGGATTTTTAATGGGCAGAAATGAACAGAAAGTATCAATTTGATAGAGTAGGGGTGATTCCAGCAGGGGGGTGATGGTGTGTAATAAGAGGTGGTTTCAGGAGCAGGGCAGGGCTGGCAGTGGGCAGTGAGCATCACACACCCTGAGCAGGGGGCACACAGCCCCAAAGGCAGGCTGCCTCTGCCTGCACAGAACATTCCAGTGCCAGGGGAACAGGAGAAACTCCTACACCTGCCCCAGAACACACAGGGCGTGTTCCAGGAGAAGAGATACAAAGAGTAAGGGCTCAGACAAAAGGAGTAAGAACCTGAAGGGAAAAATCAGAAATTAGGGATGAAAAAAGTAGACTAGGGACCAGCAGGGAAATACAAAGTTGATACATTTCTTTTCCTTCTTCTTGAAAGTACTTCCATGGCATTTGTTATGTAATTGTGCATTATCTTCTTAGTAGCAATTTTTAAATCTTTCCTGTCACATGCTTTTTCTTTCTGTTTTGGGGTGCAGATGCTGCCTTGCCTGTCCCCCCGCTCCAGCCAGGGCAGTGGGTCAGGCTCCCCTGAGCAGGCTCATCACTTCCTCACTCCCAGCTGCAGCACAGAACGGGACCCTCAGAACCTGCACTGGGAAGAGGCAAGGCTGTTAGCTCACGAGACAGTCCTTCAGACATCACACAGTCTTTAAAACTTTGCCTCTCTCACTTCATAAAAAAATTAATTAAGAATGTAAAAACACTGTGGTCCAGACTCTCTACGAGTTAATATTTACCACAGAAATGTGAATTCCAATGCTTAATTTCGAGAAATCCCCATTTGAAAATTCCTTAACAAATATTTAATGATATTCAGGGGCAACATGTTGGGTTTCTGAGCACCTAGCCATGCATGCAAGTTACTGAATTCTGATGGATCCCTTGTGTCCTCTTGCTTCAGCACAGCAAATAATGGGCTTTATTCTTCTGTGCTGAGACAGTGCCTCTTGTGGGGTTAGAGCTGAAGGAGCTGGAGGTACCTGGGCACGGTGTTACAAGAAACAGATGAGGGCAAGAGTTCAGCCTCCATTGTGAGGCCTTTGGAACACACAAACACTGCACTGAAGGTAGGGAAGCGTTTTCCTGGCTGTGTGCAGTGGAGTCACTTATTTATTTACCATTCAGGATCCCAAAGCGCTGCTCACTACACAAGTTAACAGCTGTCTGCTGGTACAGTTCCTGCCTCCTACCTCCTCAGGCATCTTTTTCCTGTTTATACTTGTACATCAAATGGGCCTTTGGAAAAATCCCTGCTTTTCTTTTGTTCTGTTTTCTTTGTTCTGTTTCCATGCGGTCTTTTCCCCTTTGGAGATGACATGGATGGGAAATGGCTCATTGTAGCAACAGGAGACAGAAGGCAAAAACAATTGCATCACGGGTAAAGCAAACATCAAAGTGGAGCCCAAGCCAAAGGGCTGGGAAAAAAAAAATATCATATGTGATATTTCGACGTGTTGAAGTCCAGTTTGGGAGGGTTTCTGACAACACAAAAATAAAGTGCAAGCAGCTACCATTTTCCAGACCTTGTTTGTCTTGGTGTTTCTGTGCAGCAGCCTGGGCTAAGGACGTGCTGGACCTGCTGCCTTTTCCACATCCCCTCTGACTATGAAAATCCTGGATTGAATTGCTTAAAAAAAGCAGGTCTGAAAGACTGTGAACCAAACTGGAACCCATCTTTCACTAAGTACTAATGAACTGTCTGACAGCCCACGTATAAAAATGAGAGTGCTTATTGTTAATGTTTATTTTCACTTTAATAAGGAATTGCTGTAGGTAGCCAGCCTGATTAAGTACTTTTAACAACCCCCTTCTAAAGATAATTAAGTTCTTCAGTGAAATGTAAGGAATTTGGCATTTAAAAAAACCATTAAGCAGGCAGATATTTTAAATGAATAAACAAACATAACTCTTTCCAACACACACATTCTGCTTTCTCATGATTTACATAACGCAAATGACTTTGACAACATCTTTATATTCTGTTTATTTTAAAGTACTGCTGAGCCAAAAAAAATCTGCATATTGTGTTTCTGGAGCTTTAAACCTCTGACCTACTGGAGAGTTCTGCAGGCTACAGAGCAATAAAAGTTGCCACTGTGGGTGAAGAGCCCATGGCAAGGAGTAATCACTGCTTTTAAAAGCACTGAACATGCCACATCTAAGTGTATGCATGGAGTTTGTTAAATATTTATCCAGATTTATACGTGAATAATGGAAATCACATGCTACAAGTACTTCAGCTGTCTTTAAGCAGCAACATCCACACTTTTGTAGTTCGAAAGCTCTTCTTTTTAACTTCTGGAAGAGAATCTGGCTTCCCATGTGGGTTGCTGTGCTGACATAGCAAGCACAAGAAAAGTGGCTTTGAGGACAGACTGACAATACAAATGAAACAAAAAGAGCTATGCCTATTATTTAAGTATTAATTAACAGTGTTACCCTGGAACAGTGAGAACAAGGAAAAGGAACCTTGTTCACTGCAGGCAGCTCAAAACTTGTAAATGCCCTCACAAGACCAGAGCAGCCTTTCACAAAGGTAAGCATTTATTAGGGAATGTTCTCTCTCCTCCCTTGCAGTCAGTGTCTCACACACATCACGGCCATTTAATCTTTAGGCAAAGGCACACTTGTAACCAGAAACAGTGCATGTGAGCCCTGGTGCTACCTGCACATCCTGTTCTTCATGGAAAAGCTTGCTGGAGAGTTAATTCCCACTTCAGAGCGCTTCCCCCAAGCCGTAAGGTTGGCTAGTTCTGTTGTGAAGTCCAAAATACGAGTTATGGTTCTCTGTAAGAGCCACGGCAATTGGGTCAGCCCCAGCACCCAGAAAAAGGAGCTTTTCCCTTCTTTGATTGCTGCTCTGCTGCAGACTGTCCCTCTGTGCAAGGACCTGTGAGGGGTTGATGCTCCACCGGGCTGCGTCACATCACTCCTGGTGACACTTCCACTGCCAGCAGCGCCTGCACTTCCGTGGCAGCGAGGAAAAAGTTATGCTTATTTTTATTTTTCATTTAATAAAGTCAAAGTAAAACCGTGTTTTAATAGATCCTTTTATGGTAAGGGTTGTGTTTCATTGTTTTATAGTTCCATGTCAGTTTGATTAGTCAGTTAAGAAGTCACAATTTCTAAAGACTGATATGTATTTTATTGCTGGGAGATACAGAGCATTGAACACATGCATGTTATGTGCATTAACTGGAAGCACTTTAAAATATTTTAAATGTTTCAATGGGTTTTCATGTACCGCATCCGATTGATTTTAAATTTCCCAAAATATATTAACGGGGTAAATGTAGATAGTGTCAACAGAAGACCTCAGGGCTGACAAAAAGGTCACCGGGGAGCCGCTGGAGTGTCTGAATGGCAGGGTCAGCCTCGGTTCAAACACGCGCAAAGTCCAGCCCTGCCGTTAGCGGCGCCGAGCGGCGCTGCGCTTCGCTCAACAACGCCGAGCTCTATTCCTGGTTTGACTGCTCCACCTCCCGGCGAGCTGCAATTTACCTTTCCAGCAACAGGTCGGAAGAGCAGGAAATCGCTTTCAGCGGGAACATCCTCCTCGCGTTCCCCGCTGTGCCCACCCTGCGCCGGGGGCACCCCGAGCCTCACCCGGAGCAGCGCCGGAGGCTCCGGGAGGAACCCGGGCACACCGCGTCCCGGGGGGAGCTCCCGCCATCCCCGGAGGATCCCGGTGCAGTCCCGGTGCTGTCCCCGCAGGGTCCCGGTGCTTTCCCCTCAGGGTCCCGGTGCTGTCCCGGTGCTGTCCCCTCAGGCTCCCGGTGCTGTCCCCGCCGCCCCCGCGGGCACTGCCGCACGAGGCGCAGCCGTGAGGGCGGGGCTAGCTCCGCCCTTCGGCTCTTTCCGGCAGCGCTCGGCAGCCAATGGGCGCAGCGGGCGCCTTCCCGCCTCGCCCCGCAGTCGCGTGCCGCGGGCTCCGCGCTGAGGGTGCGGCGGAGCCGGGGCTGCTCTGGGCTCGGCCTGCGGGAGCGGCGGCGGCTCCAGCGCGGACGAAGCCGTGCGGGGCCTTCAGGAGGGCGGCTTGCTTCTGCAGGCGGGTAGGAACAGTGTCTCTGTGCGGCCCCAGGGCAGGCTGAGGTAAGGCCGAGGGCTGCAGCGTGTCCGCGGGTGCAGGAAGCGGGGCGGCTCTGGTTGCGGGTTTTGGCCCCACAAACTGCTCGAGGCGGGCAGGGGAGCTCGGGCCGGGCCCGCGGCGCCGGGAAGGGTGGCTGTGAGTGGAGAGGATGGGCAGGGCCGGGCGGGACTGAGCAGGCCGCAGCGCCGGCAGGAGCTCTGGAGAAGTGTGCTCTGCTCCTGGTGTAAGGCAGCAAATGGGGCTGAATGGAATCTCCAGTGAGAATTGAAAGTAGCGTCGGAAGGGCCTGGGTTAGGCTTGGCTGAGCCGCAGATGCTGCCGTGCTCTCAGCAGTTCCAGCGGTGGCGGCCTGTGCCGGTCCCTGCAGACCGGGCTGGGGGCGCTGCCCTTCCCCGGGGGGGCCCGGGTGGGGGATCCCGAGCAGGGCGCTCCGCAGGGATGGGTGTGTTCCACTGAGCCAGCTGGAATTAAAGCAGGGCAAGTGCAACAACGCTGCTCATATTTATTGGGATAAGGGTGGGACGGAGCAGATGGAGCACTAATGCTGTAGGTTGCTCGTTGTAGGAGATGACAGGAAGAGCTAGAGCCAGAGGAAGACCTCCCAGACAGGCACCTGCTATTCCTGCTGTAGGAGATGCACCTGTAAGTTGATTTTCTTCTTAATGAGCACAACCAGGATTTGAGATGTCATGCCTAACCCACTTCCTATTTTAATATCAGGCAGATACGTTATGTGTTATATGTGTGTATGCATATATTGGATGTACAGTTAATATAGTTCTGCTTTATTAAGAACATTTTATTAAGACTCCAGTAACATGAAACTCTGAATTGTGGGATTGCTCATGGTTTAAGGTTGTCGTTCTTCCAGCCATGACACTTTTTAATATTACTTATTCACTAGACACTAAAATTACAAAAGATCTTTTTACAGAATAACTAGTCAGTTACTTGAGGTATCAGAGGGACTGTAGAAAATGACAAGTCCATAAATTTTAGAGCTTGCAAAGAGAAGATTTGCATTAGCAAATTATTTAAATGAATAATAACTTAAAAAATCACCACACTCCAGGAATTTTGAGTTTCAAGTGTAGAATAATAACTCTGCTACTTAGTATGGGAACAAAAGGATTTAGGTGTAGGTAACTCTGGCAGTGGGGTGTTCTGTGCCTAGTGAACGCTGTGTTGAAGTGGCTGTTTGCTCCCACCCGTGGCAGGTTCAGCAGGGCATGCCTGCCCAGCTGCGTGGCCGGCGGCACCCGCAGCACCCGCAGCAGCAGCTGCAGCAGCTCCATGCTCCTCCAGCACCGTCAGAGGAGCACCTGCGTGCCTGTGAGGGCGTCCTGCAGGAGAGGAGGCCAGAAGGTCAGGAAGGCTGGGAGGTTCAGTGTCCACACCAGCGCGTGTTCTCGAGAGAATACTGTTAAGATATCCTTTAGATTGTGGTTTTCTTTTTTCTTTTCAATATGAGATTTACTGCTAAGGTTTGAAAGATGTTTGCTGCATAGCAAAAGCTGAAATGTAACATTTTGTGACTACTCTTTAATTTGCCTTAGTGCCTTTCAAGATTTAATTGCATTATATTTTTTTTTTGTTAATATATGATAGTATATATGTTATTTATTGCTTGATTGTGAGTCTCCCTCGAATTTTAAACAATAGGGTTACAGGTTTCCTCAGGGCTCCAGGATTTGTCTCTAAGAGATAGGGGTGGACGTCGCAGAGATTTCCATGACCTGGGGGTAAATACTCGGCAAGCCATGGTGCATGTTCAAGAATCCAAGACTGGTATGTTTAAATTAGACTCTAGACATATAAGCAATTTGCAATGAAAGATGGTTTTCCTTATTTCTGCTCTTAGTTTCCCCTAAAGAGCCAAACAGAGTATTTAGAGAAGGATACTCTTTTCCTCCTCCCTTCCTCCTCCCTTTCTCTTTTTGAAAAGATGCTAATACTTTGTAGTGTACTAGAAAAAGGTAATTAGTTGTTGCTGATGTCTGCAGAGGAACATGGAGAGCTGTCCTGGAAGGCTTTCTAGAAAGCTCCAGAGGGTGGATGAGTGTTGGTAACAGCGAGCTGCAGCACACCCAGTTAGAACAGACACAGAACATGACTGACCCCTAATCTCTGTAGGACTGCCCTAGCTTAAGTAGCGTCTCAGAGCTGTTGAATGACTGGGAAGTGGTAACATTTTGTAACTGTTGCCTCTGATTTCAGGTTTTTCAGGAAAAATGATCAAGCTGACCACCAACCACTTCCGGCTGACGTCGCGCCCGCAGTGGGCCCTGTACCAGTACCACGTGGGCTACAGCCCCGAGATGGAGGCACGGCGCCTGCGCTCAGCCCTGCTCTTCCAGCACGAGGAGACCATCGGCAAGACACACGCCTTCGACGGCTGCATCCTGTTCCTGCCAAAGAAACTGGAGAGCAAGGTATGGCCTTTGATAGCGTCACCTGCCTTTTGGTCTTGGTTCTTGCCAGCTGGGGTCACTTAGGGAATTGATATCTCCCAGGCAGTGTTTAGCTGGATTGAATATATCAGTATAAGCTAATCTGTTTGGGTGGAGAAATTGGGTAATGAACTTCTGGTTCTAATGCTTAATTTCTGCAGGCTAGAATCGTCCTCTGCACAGAAGTGATAGTACAGACAGTATTTCTCCTTTAGTTTCCTTTGTACTTGCATCTTTTCATACCTTCTGTGTTTTAACACCCCACATAATTGAAAGGGTGGATGAGTTGGGTGTATGTGGCAAGGATTTGGTAGCTGGAGGGGTTGGGGTGGCTCTTTGGGAAGGGGCCAGGGTCAGCCCTGTGTTGGACACAGTCATTGCCAGGCAGCTTCACAATGGACCCTCAGGCCAAAGCTGAGCCCATCACAAAGTTGTTGGTACCTCTGTTTAAAAAGCAGGGGAAAACTGCAGAACAAAGGAAAATCTGAGAAGAGAGGAGCACCAGAGGGACAACACCTCTGTGCTGGTGGTAATCCCTGCCCTCTGTGCCCTGTGCCCCTCCTTGCTTCCCTGCAGACTCTGAGTGTAGCCAGTGCTGTTCAGGAGGGGCCAGAGGAGTCCGGGGTGAGGCTGAGTTGGGAAAAGGGAGAGAGGGAAGATGTTTTCTCTGTGTGTGCTAATTTTAGTCTTTTTGCTTCCCGGTACTGGAATCAGTAATTAAATATATATATATTTGCCAATATGTTAAGTATATTTCCTGTCATGGTAATTGGTAAGTGATGTCCCTGCCTTCATCTCAAGTTCAGCTGCCTATTCTACCCCACGAGTTGTCTTCACCCAGATGAACAGAGGCTTTCAGGTTGTTGTTTACAGTCCTAGTGAGACATGGAATCCACATTTCAGTTAGTCTTGAACCATTGCTTAGAATAAAAATGGCTAAGTCCAGTTTGATATTACTGGAACGAAATGCAGGGACAGCCCTGTTTGCTGTGGTTTTGTTAACCTCATTTCACTTTCTCAGGTCACTGAGCTGTTCAGTAGGACTCGGAATGGGGAGGATGTGAAGATAACTGTCACACTCACTAATGAGCTGCCACCTACTTCACCTACTTGTCTGCAGTTTTACAACATCATTTTTAGAAGGTTTGCTTTACAAGTTATGTCTTTATAAGAAGTCATTCTAAAAATATCTGACTTCAGTTTTTCCATTCTGAGGAATAGGCTACAACAAATGAGTGTTATAAATGTAAATTTTCAAGCCTTTCTGGCTGCTCTTACTGTGGGGCCAACCAGATCTGGCAGTAGTGTAACGAGCAGCTGTGTGTGTCTGGGCCATGTTAGTGTGAAAGGAGTTGATGTGCTGTAGCAGTTGCAGCACCCTACCCTGCTTTGTGTGGGGGGCTTGCCTCCAGAAGCAAATAGCAGAGCAGGACACTGAGCTGGCAGGTTCCTTCTTTGTGGCTGTAGTCTTTGCTGGCAGGTTCCTTCTTTGTGGCTGTAGTCTTTGCTCTCAACCAGCTCCCTGGCCTGAGTGGTTCCCCTGAGGTGCAGCCTGTTTGCACTGCTGCCTTCAGCTGCTTGTGGAAGGTGGGGTTGGACGTGAACTTCTCACCCGATTGTTGTTAATGAGCGTCCATCACCTTTACAAATTGAGCTTAACAAGAAGTTCATATTTTATTTACATAGTCAGGTGAACAATGAGTTTGTGTACAGGGATTGGACCATGCATGTGATGATGCTAATAATAGTAATAACACTAAACTGCGCCCATTTTTCAATTTTTAGGCTTTTGAAGATGCTGAATTTGCAGCAGATTGGACGTAATTATTACAACCCCAGTGATCCAGTCAGCATCCCCAATCACAGGTTAGCAGAAGGCCTTGGCTGTGGGAGGGGTGCTGGGGCAGGGGTTGAGTCCTTGTTCCCTGCAGGGTCCCTGCAGCGTGCCTGGCGCTCCTGGCTGCCCTGGGCCTGCTGGACAAGGTGCTAGGCTTTTCCCATCATGTGCCTGTGGTGCACTGCCTGCCGTTAATCTACCCTGGCTGATGGAGGGGGCTGGCCAGTGTCCTGCTGCATAAACTGCTGGTCTGCTTCTTTTCAAAGTGTGCTGAATGCCTGCACGCTTTGTCTGTGAGATACCTAAGGCCTGAAATGGATTTCTGACTAAAGATTGCTACCTGTAAAATACTTTTGATTTTGTTAACCTTTGAGAGCTTGTTTATTTTTGGATAATGGTGTCTTTGTGCCGTCACAGCTCTCTGGTGCCTGTGACACTGATGTTGTGTGTTCTCTTGCCAGGCTGATGGTGTGGCTGGGCTTCACCAGCTCCATCCTGCAGTATGAGGAGAACATCATGCTGTGTGCAGACGTGAGCCATAAGGTTCTCCGTGGGGAGACAGTGCTGGATACCATGCACAGCCTTTACTCCCAGGTTGGAGAGGAAAGATTTAGAGACACCTGTGCTAAGGAGCTGATTGGTTTAATTGTTCTCACAAAGTAAGTCTTTTTGGACTCTTGTTGTCTTGGAGAGCTCTTCGTGCTCCATGTCCTGAATATGCAATAAAGCAGCCTCACAAAGCCTGAAAATGCTGCCACTGTCAAGCTAGCACACTGATCCAAGGTGACAGCATTTGCAAAAGCAGGAAGTACAGACTGGTTTTCTTTTGCTTTTATTAGAGTTCAGCTTTTGGTAGAATTGAGAGCCTATTACAATTGAAAACTTCTGAAAGGAGCAAAATTCCTACTTGTATCAGTATTGAGATTAAGTTTGTCATCCCACAGTTGTATTTTTTTTCTCTTTGGGTTGAGATTTAAACAAAAAGCGATGAAATGTTTATGTAGGTACAATAACAGAACGTACAGAATTGATGACATCGACTGGGATAACAATCCAAAGGGTACCTTTAGAAAATCAGATGGTTCTGAGATGAGCTTTGTGGAATACTACAAAAAGGTATGAAAACTTGACTGTGTTTTATGCTTTAACTTGCAATGTTCAGTCATTGTTACAGGTTTACTTAGGATGCATGGATTTGTAATTCATAGTATTTTTAACAGAATTTTGTTTAAAGGGCACTGTGTGGTCTGAGCTCAGGAACTAACTTGCACAGCATGGTTTGGTCAGGCAGAAAGGCCGGGGGCTGCAGGGATGAGCAAGGAGCTCTTGGGAAAACTCCCAAAGGGAAGCAGGGACAGGTGGTGGGGAGGAGTGCAGATACATTGTCACAGCGTGCAGAACTGGGGCTGGGAAAGCCAGAGCACCTCTGGAATTGACTGTGTCTGTCACACTTGACCACTGAGGCCTCTCACCGTCATTGTCAGCTCTATGCATACCAGTTTCAGCTGAAACAGAATGGAACTTAAGGTTATGGGAAGGTTAAACTAAAGACACTCCACTTGGCAGGCTTGTTCGATTCTTGTGATTTCTTAAATTAAATTGCTTTGTAGGACAGGAGCTTTGTCCATTGCTGCACGGCGAGGAGCATCCCAGTTTTGAGTAGGATACCCCAGATGATAATGCCTCAAGCAAGGCACAAGCTCTGTTTCTGTTGTCTCTTGCACATCAGTAGTTTGATGGCAATGCAGTTGCAATAGTGCTTTCCTGCATGGCCTTTTCTGACAAAACCAGAGGTGTGCTAATTGAAAAGATTACTGGTTGCTCTTGGTTTTGTTTGTTTTAGGAACAATACTTGTTTTCTCAAATGAGCATTATTATTCAGAAGTAATAATGTTTGTTATGAGTAAATTAACATGCAGTGTGTATTTCTGATACAGCAATACAACATAGAAATTAGTGACTGGATGCAGCCTGTCCTGATCAGTCAGATGAAGAGGAGGAGAGGGAACATACAAGGATCTGTGGCTCTGATTCCAGAGCTGTGCTCCCTAACAGGTACTGGAGGATTTTTCCATATCAAAGCATCTGTCAAACTGGAAGAGGTATTCTGACAGCAGCTTTCTGCAAAGTTCAGAACTGTTCTGTTTGTAGAAATGTGAGTCCAGGGGCACATTTTGGAGCTAAAAGACTGGATATTTAAATGGGACTGGAAAGTTTGAGAGGGTTTGTTGTAGCACAGTGTTGAGGTATGGTGTTCAACATCAGCACTCCAATAGCTTGCAGAGAGTTTTGATGGTAGAACTTCTGTTGAAAAAGAACAATTTACTAGAAATTGCTGATGGTTTTGTAAGATACATAAATACATGTTTTGCTCCGAGATACTCGCACTAGCAGTACCTGTCCATCTCAGCACGGTTTTGTTTTGATTTGAAAACGGCACTGAAGAGCTGCAGTGCCTTGTGTGGTTTCCTCTCAAGTGCAAAAATCCAGGATTTTTTTCTATGCCAGTGGGGATGTATGTACAGGAAGCAACTGGAAACTTTGGCTACTAGTGCCTCCACTTGCTGTGTCTGCAGGACACGCATCACTAACCTGCAGGAGCTGCAAGTTTAGTTTTGCTAGTCCTTAGGCTTAGCTGTGACTGAGGAGGGCTTTGCTGTTGCAGGCCTGACTGAGAAGATGCGCAGCGATTTCAATATGATGAAGGACTTGGCCATCCACACACGGCTGCCGCCCGAGCAGAGGCAGCGCGAGCTGGGCCGGCTCCTGACCTACATCCAAAAGTATGGCACCTTCACGTCCTCTCTCCTGTCTCATCCAAGATCTGTATAACAAACCTCTGGCAACAGAGCTTCTCAAATCTTAATAATTTTAGAAATGTCAGCAGGAACAAATTTCTTACTTTTTTAATTCAAATCTTGTTTTTAAACAGAGATGACAATGTTCAGAAGGAACTCCGAAACTGGGGTTTAAGCTTTGATTATAAATCAGTGTCCTTTACAGGAAGAGTTGTTCAAGGAGAAAAGATCTTTCAATCAGGAACCATGGTAAATAATAAATCAACTTCTAAAATCTTCTGGGTGTCCCACTGATGAAACAAGTTTTAAGGAGGACGTAGTACTTTTTGGTTCATAAGTGAAGGATAAAGAGTGAAAACATTATACACAAGTCTTTTGTCTAAGCAAGAGACTTGCAAATTTTTTAAACTGTTCCCAAGTTGTGTTTAGAAGCCCTTGAAGGCGCTCCATTACAGTAGTGTTGTCCTGGCAGAACAGTGCTTCTGGTCAGATACGCAGGCTGGGAGGACAGAGATGTTTCTAATTAGTTTCCATCTATTACAGAGGTACTGAGGCTTTCAGGTGGACAGCCACGAGTTCAGTTCAGTAGGTAGAACCCAGGCAGTGTGTGCTCAGTCCCAGGCAGGATGAGCAGAGTGAGTGCTGTAGGTGAGCGAGCTCAGGGCTCCTTGCTGTAGGTGTGAGCGAGCTCAGGGCTCGGTGTAAGGTGAGCTGTTTGCCCTGCAGCAGGGCTCAGTGTAAGGTGAGCTGTTTGCCCTGCAGCAGGGCTGGTGTAAGGTGGGCTGTTTGCCCTGCAGCAGGGCTGGTGTAAGGGTGTAAGGTGAGCTGTTTGCCCTGCAGCAGGGCTGGTGTAAGGTGAGCTGTTTGCCCTGCAGCAGGGCTGGTGTAAGGTGAGCTGTTTGCCCTGCAGCAGGGCTCAGTGTAAGGTGAGCTGTTTGCCCTGCAGTTCGATTACAACCCCCAGTTTGCTGACTGGACCAAGGAGACGCGGGGCGTGCCGCTGATCCGCGCCGTGCCCATGGACAGCTGGCTGCTCATCTACACCCGCCGCAACCACGACGTGGCCAACACCCTCCTGCAGAGCCTCTTCAAGGTCACCCCGTCCATGGGCATCCACATGAACAAGCCCAACATGTGAGTGTCTGCACAAAGCTCACAGAACAGCCCTTGCCAGCCTAGGCTGCTCGGTGAGGACAGGGGTACCGCGTCACAACCCATTGGGGAGATTTTAATAAAGCAGAGGTGCTTTCAGGATGCAGATTGTTCCATTTTCTCTGTTGACCGACTTTTCTTACTTATACTTTTATTTCTGAGAGCTTTTCACGTGCCAAAACTAAGAAGTATTAGACAGACAGTCATTGAGCAAACCCTTCTCTAAGGAGTATTTTCTGCTGACTTAGGATGTACTCTGGTTCTGATCTGTTCTCGCAAATATCCTCCCTTGAGTACCTGTACTTGCCTTTGGTTTTGAATTTCATTGTGTTTGGAAGCCTAAGTTGGGAGGTGATTCCTTTTAATCGTCAAATGTTTGAAAGTTGTACGTTTGTCAATAGCTGTAAATGTGACATTTCATTCACTATTGATGCGTAGTGAGCTTTTATGCTTTTGCTGAAGTTTCAATAGCTGTTAGTTGGTTTTTTTTCTGTAAGCATTTTCTCTTTTTCTTTTCAGGATTGAAGTAGATGATAGAACAGAATCTTATTTAAGGGTTTTACAACAAAGGATTACCCCTGACACAAACATAGTATGTATTTGAATCCATAATTTCAAACCCTGTTTTTCTCTGTAATTGCTGTTTAGTGGGATTTGCTCACAGAAATACAACTCAGGGCTCCTGAGAATCCGCTGCGTAGCTGCTCATCCTCCTGTGCAAACCTAACACTGACCACGGGGATCCTTCTGGATAGGAGCCTTTGGTTCTCAAGTACAGACACTGACACTGCAGCTCTTCCTTTCACTGTGAACATTTCAATATTTCTCTTGAGCATAGGAAGTTTTTCCTAAAGAACTCTTCAAGTGCTGTGTAACGCTGAGAATGCAGCTTCTTACGGAGATTCTTTTTTCTTCAAAGGTAGTTTGTATTTTGTCTAGTTCCCGAAAGGATAAATACGATGCCATCAAGAAGTACTTGTGTACAGACTGCCCCATCCCCAGCCAGTGCGTGCTGGCTCGCACTCTGAGCAAGCCACAGACTATCATGACAGTAGCAACAAAAATTGCCCTGCAAATGAACTGTAAAATGGGTGGAGAGCTCTGGAGTGTTGAGATCCCCGTAAGTATTTTCTTATCAATGGTAATAAGTGGTAGCTCCTCTTTCCTGGGCTTTCTCTGAGAGCAGGCCCTGTGTGGCTCAGCGCTGTGTGTGGTTGCCTTGCAGCTGAAGCAGGTGATGATTGTGGGCATTGACTGTTACCATGACACTGTTGCTGGGAAGCAGTCCATTGCAGGCTTTGTCGCCAGCCTCAATCAAGCGATGACACGGTAAGAGCACAGTGATGAAGGCAAAAAGGCCCCAAAACAGTAAAAAACAAACTTGCCTTTGACTGAAGGGCAGCTGCAATGTGATGGCCCAGCAGGAAAATTCCAAATCCGCTTGCTGTAATGGCTAATTAGAAATATATTGTGAAATTTTTCCACTGCATCCCTTGAAGGAGTGGCCTTTTCCTTTTCCCACATTGCTTGAGAGAAGGGTCAAGTGGTGGAGACAGGGCTGGGATGAACAGAGGGCATCAGGGTGACAGGTTCTTTTCCCTTCTGAGTTTTTCCCTTTTGGCTTGTGTGAAAGGCTTTCCTTGGTTGAGAAGAATGTCAAGTCATGCTATGGCACTTCTACCACAGGGGGAGTGTTCTCATAGAGCCCCAACTCCTCCTTGGCTGCACTGACCCACAACACCCATAAAGATTCCGTGGGCATTTTAAAAATAACTTCTCTGCAGTAAGGCTGGGAAATGCTCTGAAAGTCTGTTTCATTTTGCTCTTCACAGGTGGTTCTCCCGCTGCGTTGTTCAAAGTCGTGGGCAAGAACTTGTGGATGGAATCAAAGCCTGCTTGCAAAGTAAGGGAAGGAAAAGGAGTTCTGCTCTTGTGGAGCAAGATCCAAGAACTGACAATTCAGCTTCCTCAAAACCCTCCTCCCCTGCTGCCCTGAGGGATGGTGTTACCAGCCTGCACTTGGATAACAGCAGATTAAACGTTCCCTTATGAATGTTGCTGGAAATGAACAGCATTTTGTGAAAATCTTTCACTGGTTCCCACATTTCTTTACAATAATTAAAGACTCCTTAGCAGTGCACTTCCAAGAGTGCTTTAAGGGAGTCTGGTTTCAAGGAGGGCAGCTGCTGCTCCAGCAGAGCAGGTGTGTCCGTGGGTCCCTTCTGTTAGTGTGGGTGCACAGGCAAACCAGAGCTGCTCCTGCAGGTATGTTTGTGTAGCATGATGCTGACCCATTTCATGTTGCTGAAGGATTGAGGACTTTATTTTTCCAGCTGACTGCTCTTTTTCTGGGAATAAAAATCCATTTTTGTTTTGGAATGAGTTGTCATTACAACTAATGGCTTTTACTCTTTTTTTTTAAGCTGCTCTAAGGAACTGGTCCAAGTGGAATAAGTGTTTGCCCTCTCGTATTTTTGTGTATCGTGATGGTGTTGGAGATGGACAACTCAATACTTTGGTTAATTATGAAGTGCCTCAATTTCTGGATTGCTTGAAGAGTATTGGTACTGACTACAGGTAAATCTGTTTCTACCAACCCTCTACTGCCAGAGAAATAAACACTGGGGTACAAAACAAGGCTATGGATGAAGACTGTTGTCTTTCCATCCTTGCTGGTTTTCACCTGAGCTCAGATATCTGTTCTTCTGAAGATTATTTACATCATTTCTGATACTTGACTTGTAATATAATAGGAGAATTCTTAGTACATACCCACGTGACTGCCATATATATGTGTGCACATCCCCTCTTTGGACATTCTTGATGGATGTGATAATTTACTTTTCTCCCACTGGTTGATCATAGCCTCACTGTGTCTGATAAGGCCATTTTTTTTTTTCCTTTCCATTTCTTAAAGGAAGTTGTCCAGTCACTTACATTTTCAACATTCTCCTTTGAAACTTACCAACTGCAGTGACTTAATCTGCTCTGAAGAATAAAAATATTTCCTTAGGCAGAGCAATTGAAGTGCTCAATTCTTCTGTTTAGCTTTCCCAAAACTGCTGTTAAGGCACAGTATAGGAAACAATGGGTAGAGAGTAGAAATCCAGTCTTTATTTAGAAGATCCCTTTTTGGTCCATTTTCCACTTCTCAGTGAAGTTAAAGGAAAGTTGGATTGGTGAAAAATTGAGTGTTGTACCTCAGCTAAAAATCTAAAGTCGTGAACAATGTCTTGTTTAATCTGAATCAATAAAGATTACATGTGAAATCAGTGCCATGAAATAGTGCAGTTTTCCAGGAGAGTATTGTTTGTTCCCTTTTCCTTTCTTTTAGCCCAAGGCTCACTGTGATTGTGGTGAAGAAACGAGTGGGTGCCAGGTTCTTTGCAGAGATTGGTGGGGGGCTCAGAAACCCTCCCCCTGGGACTGTTGTGGACACCGTGGTGACCAGACCAGAGTGGTGAGTTCCTGCAGGGTGACACTGCCAGCAGCCTGCTCAGAAGGGAAACACAGCCAGTGCCACATGCACTGCAGCACCAAGAGTAAAAACACTCCCACACTGGTGCCTCAGGGGCTGCAGGAGTGAGCAGTGGAAGCTGAGTACCTGTGCAGGGTGGTTATCAGGAGGAAAACGGGCTAGGGCAAACAGTTGCTATCTCAAGAGCTGGCCCGTGTGATAAGATCATGCATGGCCCATGTGATAAGGCCTGGCCCATGTGATAAGGCCTGACCCTTGTGATAAGATCATTCTGTCCCCCAGCTCTCCTGGCCTTTCACACACACAGCCTTTTGTGGCCAAAGCCCAGGAGCCCTTCTGGGGTGTCCTCCCTAAGCATGAAGTGACTGGAAAGAACCAAGAGAGATGCCTGGGGGTATTTTCCTGGAGCAGCAGCCCCTGTGGGCTTTCCCTTCCCGGGCAGGTACGATTTCTTCGTGGTGAGCCAGACGGTGAAGAACGGCTGCGTGGCCCCCACGCACTACAACGTCATCTACGACACCAGCCAGCTGAAACCCGACCACGTGCAGCGCCTCACGTACAAGCTGTGCCACATGTACTACAACTGGTCGGTGAGTGGGGGCTCCCTGCTGCAGCAGCAGCCTGCAGGAGCTGCAGCAGGGCCCTGCACACACCCCTGCAGCTCCACAAAGCCTGCCAGGCTGCCTCGGCACCTAGAGCACTTTGGGGGCTGCACGGGTTAGAGTTACCTGAGCTCGCTCTGGAGATTACAGCAGTCTTTGTTCTCCCTAGCAAATGCTTGTTGGGAGTGTTGTTCCCTATTTGTCAGAAGCAAAATGGAAATCATTTCTTCCCTGCAGAAATAGCTGCTCCTTTATGTGGAGGTGGAGCTGTGTTGCTGCACCTCCCTTGAGGCCTCTGTAGCACGCTCAGCTCGTGCTCAGCTCGTGCCTGAGTGCCTCAGCTGTCACTTCAGCAGCCACAAATGCCCAGCACTGAGTACAAACCTGTGCAAGAGGTGTCGGGAGGGCACTGCACTTGGGAACTTGGGGGGTTTTGCACCTGTTCTTCTGGAGTGTTGGGTGGATGGAAAGTTATTTCACAAATCAGCATAAACAACAGGAAATACAAACTTTACAACTATGCAGGCTTTGGAGGTCCAGGGGTCTTTGATACAGTGACTGCATGCTTATTTAAATTCCTTGAAAATAATTGCCTCTTTTTTCCCCTTTCTGCAGGGTATTATCAGAGTACCTGCTCCTTGCCAATATGCTCATAAATTGGCTTTCCTTGTCGGTCAGAGTATTCACAGAGAACCAAACCTGATGCTTTCAGACAGACTGTACTACCTTTGAAGCTGAGTTACCAGCCAAACACAGAGTGCATTCCTCTCTAGGGAGTGTAGAATTGTCTGGGCTTTTGGTTTAGTTTTGTTTTTTTGTAAGGGACGTGCACAGGATATGTGCAGTTGTAGAAATTATTTTATTTTCATTGTACCAGGGAAAGGCTTGAGATGGCTGACTTGCATTTTGAACAGGTGTCTGATTGCTAGAATAACTACACAAATTTTTGTGATTTTTGATACTTACTAATGTTTTTCTGTGATTCTTCCCGAAAGTTTATTGGTTGTTCTTATTTACATTTTGAGAAGTCTTACACAGAATTACTTCTTGCATGGGAGATAGAGATTTGTGCAGACCAGAATCCAAATTCTTCCACCTAGTGCATTACCCTTCTGATTTTCAAAATGCTTCAATATTGTTGTCCCCTTGTTTTTCTTGGCTGTTAAAATGAGGGCCAGATTTGTCTCCTGAATTCTTTCACACCTTGAAAGGAGGTGAGCAGATGCTCTTGCTTACCAAGGCTTTGTTTAGAGGCTGCACGAGTGGTGCAGAGCCGTGTCAGGGCTGCAGGATCTCCGAGTTGTGCTGCTGCAGCACTGCCAGGCCCTGGCTGTCCTGGGGATGTGCTGCTGCCGTGTCCTGGCACTTGAGTGGAGGAGAGGAGCTGCCCTGCTGCCTGCTCCTGGCCAGCCACAGCCCTCTGAGATGAGAGATGCAGTTCCCATCGAGGCAGGGCGTGCACTGGCAGCTTGGGGCTTTGGGGGTGCTGCTCCCAGCAGGGGCGGCAGCCCTGCTCTGTTCACCTCGAGGTTTTCTTTTCACTGTTCTGCAGCCCAGGTTGTGAAACCAACAGCAGCTGTGGGGGTGAGGGTTGAGTCCAGGTTTTTGCAGTAGCAGAGTCAAACTACTGCACGTGGAGAAATTCAGATTAGTGCTGGTTTTCTTAACCACCCTGTTGTGAACCTTGTTGCTTTTCTTTGTGAGATTTCAATAAAGTTGTTGCTGTAATCCTTGCTCTGTGTGTCCTGTACTTCAC
Organism: Cettia cetti; assembly: GCA_013401135.1. Lineage (NCBI taxonomy): Eukaryota > Metazoa > Chordata > Aves > Passeriformes > Sylviidae > Cettia > Cettia cetti. The sequence continues at coordinate 14,076 of VZUI01049245.1, read as the reverse complement.
CACGGGGCTGTGGGCACAGCTGGGACAGCTGCTGGGGTACCTTTGCAACTCTTGTTTACCTCTGGTAAAAGACAGGGGAGATAAACCCTTCCTTTATTCTGCAGTGAACTTGAGCAGCCAGGGACAGTTGTGGAAAAGGCTGACGCAGGAAGCCAGCAGCTGACACAGTGGATTTATGAAACATACTGCACTCTACAAAATATCAAATGATTTATTTATATAAAATATAATACACAACGATTGTACACATGCACACACCCACACGGTACTTTACCACAAACGTAGGCCAGTTATTTTCTTTAATTAAATGTTATAATCTAGCACACGGTATTTTACAGTAATTTACATTGTTATCTGAAGACACAATGGGGAAGCTTTGATCATTCATTTATAAACCTTCCATAAATTACAAAAAGAAAGGCAGTCTGAAAAGTATGTATAAACAGTAAAAACAATTTACAAATGGACAAGAATTACAAAATAGTAACAGCCAATGACTGCCATCGGTGTGCAGGGTTGTTTTTGTGATATGCCAATATTGCAATTGTGGTTTGGTGAGAGCCTGGGGCTGTAACAGTTTGTCCTTGCCCTTCAGACTCCAGCCTCAATCTGAGAGTCTGAAAATGCCTTTTGGCCTAGGACTGAACCTCCACAGGAAAAAACTGGGGCGCTGCAGGGCTTTTGGCAGGGAGCTGTTTTTTCCCAGTAGCTCAGAACCCCAAAGCTGGAGGCTGGATGGTTAAAGGGGGTGAGGTTCTGAGCAGCTTACACTGCCTCCAGGGGAGTGAGAGTGACAAACCAGAGCGAGGGTTTGGTCTTTACTGGGGGGAGCAAAAACAAACAAAGGAAGGTTGAGCACAGCACTTGCACACTCCCAGGAGTGATCGGACAGGGGCTGGGGCAGTAACAGCAGGGGCCTGGGATCACACGGGGAGAGCATGGAGACAGCCGAACCCACAGGACATACAAAGTATACGCTGCATATTTATTAGACAGTACAAATCATTGTGCATTAATAAGGCAAAACATCAAGGCTGATTCAACTAGGAGTTTCAAGACCATTTTTGTTAATGATAATGAGTGGATGCAGTGGGGTGATCTCTCTGAACCAGCAAGCAGTGAAGAGAGTTTTCTCCCCCCACTCGTGGTCAAAGGAGACTAAAGGCTGAGATTTTTCCAATGGAGTTGCAGGTGTTGAGCTGACTTCAAATAAAACCATGTTCTTCTGGTCTTAATCCCACAACCTTTTTTTTTTTTTTTACTTTTTTTTTTTTTTTTTTTTTTTTTTTTTTTTTTTTTTTTTTTACTTTTTAAAAAATGTTTTTCCAACAACAAATCCACTTCCCTTTTTTTCTTGCTGTTTTGATTAAGCAAGTCACATGATTCTATTGATGTCAGGGTTAAAAATGCAAAGGTCTGGTAAAGTACTGCATAGTCATGAAAGCCCTAGTTTTGACTTAAAAAAAAAAAAAAAAAAAAAAAAAAGAAGTACACAGACTGGAAGCTTTACAAGTTGTCCAGGAGCACATGACTCATTTCACTGCACCAAGCTTTTTCAGCAGTTTCTTGCCTTTGGAAAGCAGCCCCTTTTTCTTTTTCGAGGACATTTCCCTGCCTCTCCCGGGACTACCAGAGCCCATCACAGGTGACGGAGGTGACCCGGGATGGAGATGAGCTGTGGGGGATGGTGCTCTCCGGGATGTACCTGTATTCTCAGGAGGAACCTATTAGGTACATTGTTATCATTTATTCAATCTTTGAAAGCTTCAAAGCCATTCAGCAGCAAGAAACTTGGCAACATCACTTGTCCCAACACCCACTTAAACAAAAGGGCTGGTTTCTTTCTTCTCTCTGCCTTAAAATACTGCGTGGGCTTATGGAGAATACATCCATTTAGAGAAAAAAAAAATGATAGAAATAGAAAACCCACCAATCAAGCCCAGTTTTGGTTGTACCTTTTTAAAGGAAAACTTGGATACACTTGCCTTGCCAGAATTCTGGCCACAAAAGCCACAAAACTGGCTTTGGTTTTTCATTTCAGTACTCTTACAGTACTAAAATGGAGAGGGATACTTTCAGCTATAGATTTAAGAAAAACAAACGTGTTAATTACTACAGATTAGCAATCTATAGAAGCCAAACTCTTTTCAGAAGAAATTACTTAAAATGCTACATGATCACTTACTTTTTTATGTCCTTTAAATGCCTTTTCTTTAAAATTGGCTAGCAAACTTTATGTACAGATTAGAGAAGATGGCACACTGGCTTAAAAAAAAAAAGGAAAAAGAAAAAGCTAAAATGAACCTTAATTGCAATCAAAGAAAGCTTAAAGGCCCTGAGTGCTTGATGTGTATGCTGCAGCTATGAGGTTGTTAGATGACAGCATTCCTAAATATTTTGAACAGCTTTTTTTTTTTCAGTCATCAAAAGCACTTGGATGAAAATGCTAAAGTTACGTATACTCAGCCTATCCTAACTACAGTGCCCAGCTGGCAAAATGGTTACTATCAATTAAGATGATGTTTTCATAGTAGAATCCATGCTGTAGGGAGGCCTGCAGGCTTGCAGTTCAAGTTAAACAGCAGCAATTTACTGGCTCCTTGTGCAAGTGAGTTAAGCAAAGGGGCTTCAAGCCTACTTTGATTTTAAATCAAGGTCTAATTCTAATGAAAAAAAAAACCAAAACCAAACCAAAAACCAAAACAACTTGGTAAAGCACCCCAACGTACACCTGAAGATACCAGATATCGAGTCTAATGCATTCATCCAGTGAGCTGCATGTTTCAGGTCGAGACTTTTATTGCATTGGTAAACCAAACAGTTGCTAATATTGCAAACGAACTGCTAGGAGCAATCCCAGGGAATTGTGCCTCGGGGAGGGATTTTTTTCAGAAGTGTTGAATAGTTGGTCTTAGGCAAACTGGGGTATAATTGATTGTGGAAAACACATTTTTAAGGCAGACAATTTAAGTAGCTGTATTTGAGAGTAGTGAGTTTCAGAGCCAACTATCCCCTTGTAAACTACTGTCCGTGCCAGCGTCTCTGCTGTTTCTGCAAGGGCTGGAGCTGTTGTGCTTTTCTCTTGACACAGGAGCTTGGAATTTTTACATCCCAGCTTGGCTAGCAATGCAATATGCAGCTTTGTTTGTAGGGTAGTTAGACATCAAACTCTCCTCTCTATGTAAACATAAACATTGAGCTCAGGAAGAAATATGTTCCAAACGCTGACCTTCGTACAGGGAGTGGGATTGATTTGGGAAGGTTCCTGTTGGAAAGGATTTGCCTCCTAAGAAAGGAGTGGATGTGTCTAGGTACAGTAAAGGCATACAGCCTGTTCTTCTGTGGCCAAGGGGTTTGGAGACATATTTCTTTTCTTTTCCCCCACAATTAGGTTTCAAGACTTGCATTAGATAGCCAGGTAGCTTTAATTGAAATCTCTATTGGTATCTTCAGTTGCTCACTTACGTGAAGGCTACATTGCCTTATTAAGGTGTGAAATGAACACTCTTCTTCTGTTTCCAAGCAGATGAGCAAAGAAATAAAAATATATATAAAATATATAATATAGAAAAGTATTGCAGTGATGAAACAAAACCAAAAATGAGATACTCTAAACACGATTAGTTCTTTCATGAGAGAGAGGTCTCTGAGCAATTAATTGTCACCCGTTGGAACAGGAACTTGTGAGGATTAAGAGACGAGCACTGTCAGTCCAGCAGCTGCAGTTGCAGTTTGTATTTAGAGGAACACTGGTACCAGCCTTTTGTGCACAAGAACTTCTTTAGTAAGAGCAATTTAGAAGCTCTGGGAAATAATTATCACCAGGAAAGAGCTGCTTAAATTCAGATTATAATGGCTGGTACCGTAATGACTGCAATCAAACAGTCAGTTCAGTTTCTCCATTTACAAATGTAACCAGCTAGAGAAGGCTAAAGTCATTTTTTCCTCATGTTTTATTTTATATCTCGAAAGATAACTTTAAATGGGCAAATGAATTTAAAAGTAATGTTAAAAGTAATGTCTAAATTATACATGAGAGAGAATGAAATGGGGAGTGAAGATTTAAGTGTTTCTCAGGGGGTTGCTTACCCTTTTTGCCTTCGATCTCATGGGTGTGTCGTGGACGTAGCGCGAGGGTGCGTCGGAGAGAAAGACTTCAACATCATCAGGCACTTCTTCAAGGAAGTTGGAAGGAACCAGCCCCTTCTGGCCGTTGAGCTCACCCTGTGGGCAGAGGGAAGCTCCAGTGAGTGCTTTCACTCAGTCACATGCAGGCTCCCAAGGAGGCAGGGAAAGGTTTTTGCCCATTTCCAAGCTGGCGAGGAAAAGGAAATTCCCGTCCAAGGTCCCTGGGGAGGCTGAGAGCTCCCACACCTCCCACCCCCTCCCCAGGCTGGCGTTTGGTGGCTGGTGCTGGTGAAGCTGGGAGCAGTTTGGAGTGAGCCAGCAGACCCAACTTACATAATAAAATCCATCTTCATCGATCTCACCAAAGACAGTGATGATGTCCCCAGTGCAGAAGGTCAGCTCGGCCTGCAGGGAAGGAGCAGGGACAGGCAGAGATCAGCCTCTTCCTCATTCACAGAAATCCATCAGGATTCCTCCCCACCGGTGAAACCAAACTGATCTTTGAGAACCAAACCTCTTTTCTCTTTTTTCCTTGGGTTTTTTTCCCCAGCTTGCTAAAGCTGGCACCTCTCCCAGTGAGTGTGGACACCCGCAGGGCTCCCTGTGACCAACAGCCCAGACATTCCGGCCTTGGACAGCCTGGACAAGCTCGGAGCTTTGACCTGCACAGCTTCAAAGGGCCCCTAAACCCCTGCTGGTGGAGAGGGGATGGCTCAGGGGTGGGACAGGGCTCAGGCCCTGCTGTGTGAGTGCCAGAATGGCTCAGGGAGCTGCTGAGCACAGCACCAGGGCTGGGAGGGACCTCTGGATATCACCCAGCCCAACCCCTGGAGCACAACCTTCCTGCACTGGAACTGTCCTGGATTCCCTTCAATAAAACCTTCACAATGGGCAGCTCCACTCTGATCAGCACACAGTGCACCAGGCTCTTTCTAATTGTCTGTGGCTTAAATGTAATTAGGGCGGGGGGGTTTAAATTAATTTTAATTTCCTGTGGTCACGGGAGAGAGAACAAACAAAATCTTTGCACATTTTATTTGTTGGCCAAACTACTTTGAAACACCATAATTCAGAAATAGATTTGCTTCAGTTAGAAACAGAAAGCAACCCTGGCTGTGTTCTAAAGCACCAAGTCCCACATATTCCAAAATTCACTTTCTCCTTTAGAAAATTCCAGAGTGTTCCACAATTCCGCAGTGAAAACCAAAGCAGATTTTAAAGGCCAACGGGCTCGGCTGTGGCCCTACCTCCACATCCACGTTGGGGGAGCTCTCCCTGGGGTCGTAGTCATAGAGGGCCACCATCCTCCGGGTGGTCAGCGGCTGCTGCCGGCCACGCCGGCCACGCTCTGCGGGCAGGGACAGCCAGGTCACCCCCAGAGTGTCACCAAAGTGTCACCAAAGTGTCACCAAAGTTATCCCTAGAGTGTCACCAAAGTGTGACCAAAGTGTTCCCCAGAGTGTCATCAAAGTGTCACCAAAGCTACCCCCAGAGTGTCACCAAAGTGTCACCAAAGCTACCCCCAGAGTGTCACCAAAGTGTGACCAAAGTGTTCCCCAGAGTGTCATCAAAATGTCACCAAAGTGTTCCCCAGAGTGTCACCAAAGTGTCACCAAAGTGTCACCAAAGTGTTCCCCAGAGTGCCACCAAAGCATCACCAAAGCTACCCCCAGAGTGTTCCCAAAATATCCCCAAAGTTATCCCCGAAGTATCCCCAAAGTTATCCCCAAAGTTATTCCCAAAGTATCCCCTAAGTATCCCAAAAGTATTCCCAAAGTTATCCCCAAAGAGTTCCCAAAGTGCCCCCAAAGAGTTCCCAAAGTGCCCCCAAAGCGTTCCCGAGTCCCTCCTGCTGCTCCGGCCCTGCTCCCAGCAGAGCTCCAGCACAAAGCCACAGTGGCCAGAGCCACCAACAGGGATGTGCAGCCACACACAGCTCATAAATAACCACTGACAATTATTAGATAATAATTAAAATTGGTCTGCCTCTCTTTATTCCAAGGCACAGAATCCCCAGCTCACTGTGCACAGCAGACTCCACAGCTCAGGGATCCTGTTCCGTGCCCAGAAATATTTCAGGAGACAAAACCCACTATTTTTTAAATCAGGAAAGAAAGTAATGAGTGGAATGGTGAAGCTACAGGTCCCCATTTGCAGTAAATTATATATTAAGATTAAATATTAGTTGTATAAATTTGTATAAATATGAGCTGTACAAAGTTATATAAAGTCATCCCCTGGGGCAGTAAATGACTACAAAATGTGGATGCATCTGCAAAACTAGAGGTAAAGTGGATGTACAAGAGTCTGAGGTGAAATGTCTGCATTTTCTCTTACCAATTTTCTCAATTGGAGTGTTCAAAGGAAGGAAACCTTGTTTAAGGAGCTGATCCATCATCTCCTCATCATCTGCTTGTATCTCAGAGACCATGTTACATGGGATAAGGCCAATTCTTGCACAGGTTTCTCCACGGTAAAACCCATCAGCGTCTTTGTCCCCATAAACCTGGCATTCAGAGAATGATAAGATTGGTAAAAAAGGTCCTAGCAGGTAGGAATTTCAGTGCAGGGTAAGGGTTACTAAAGCATGGATGACAACTGCAGTTTAGATCTGGAATTAGATTAGCTTTGGGCCACTATGCCTTAGGTTATAAAACTGGAATTGTTCCATTTATTTGGATTGTGACTTCAGATAGATGAGCAGAATTTGGAGCCTTTTTTAGTGTGTGCATCAGCCAGGAGTGCTCGGCAGCTCTGGCTGGGTACAACAGCAGCACTTGCGGGCTCCCTTGCAGCAGAGATCTCTCTGAAGCAGCTCCTGCTGCAGGGCTTGTGGCAGTGCACACAGGGAGCTTCAGAGTCACCATCTGGGCTGAAGCTGAATCTTTAATTAAGACTGGCCCTACCTATGTACAGCAACTTCGAGGGGTTTGCCCATTTTGCGGTTATTTTTAAGCCATTAGCAATCGATATTAATTCCCGGGTGCAGTGAGATTTGCAGCCTGACGCTGTGAGGTGAAAAGCCCTGGGTTCTGCTCTCACGGGCGGCTCTCTCCGGAGCACAGAGCAGTTTGTAAAGCTGTCTTTTGTTTCTTTTGTTCTCAAAGCTCACCTTAATGATCTGTCCCTCCTTAAACGGCAGCTCCTCCTCTGCAGCATCGGGGTTCGGGGACATCGTCAGCGGATCGTAGTCAAAAAGTGCAACAAAGATTCGAGTGGAAAGATCCTCTGTGCCAGGATCTGTTTCAGATTCCTCATAAATGTCTGGGGAAAGATGGTCGTGACCACCGTAGCCGTCTGTGGAAGCAAATTCAGAAAAGGACAATTCAGTAACTGCCCTCATCATCCAACTATCCCAGTTAATATTTGAAACAGGTTTGGCATTTCAGAGAAAAAAACCCCAAACCTCACTGCATGTCCTATAAAGCTTGGTCGGTTTTTTGGTGTTTTTTTTTGTTTGTTTGTTTGTTTGATTGATTGTTTTTGGGTTTGTTTTGTTTTGTTTTAATTAGCAAGTTGCTATTTTTTTAAAAAAGCTTATAAAACCTGCTCTGGAAGCTGGGCTGATTTCCTGCACCAGACTGACTCGTGTAGGAAAGGCATTTTTGTTAGGTTTGCAGGAGTTTGCCATAAGTTAATGAAAAGAGAAGGCAGGAGCACGGCAGTGAGTACAGAGTGATGGCTGATGAGCGGCAGCATGCAGGGCTGCAGGGTGCAGGGCTGCAGGGTGCACAGCTGGAGGGTGCAGGGACTGCAGGGTGCAGGGCTGCAGGGTGCAGGGTGCAGGGCTGGAGGGTGCAGGGCTGCAGGGTGCAGGATGCACAGCTGGAGGGTGCACAGCTGGAGGGTGCAGGGCTGCAGGGTGCAGGGGCTGCAGGGTGCAGGGCTGGAGGGTGCAGGGCTGCAGGGTGCAGGGCTGGAGGGTGCAGGGCTGCAGGATGCAGGATGCACAGCTGCAGGGTGCAGGGCTGCAGGGTGCCTGAACGGCCACACGGGTGTCGCTGACCAGGAGGTAACCTGCCAGCAGATTCCTTCTGAGCTGAGATCCAGCTGTGCCTAAGCTCCAGCGAGCTTCAACAACCTGCAGTAGGCACTAAAGCGAAGGAAAGGTCCTGGCAGCGCCAGTGACACCCTGGGGAGCCCCAGCACACCCCTGTCCTCAGCCCAGCCCACCCCAGGAGCCCAGGGGCAGCCTGGCTCCACACTTTCAGGATTCCCTTCCCAGCGCTGAGGCCGCACAGAACAGAAATGCCCCGATGTGTCCAACTAACCAATGGAAGGGACCAACAGGGGCCGAGACCTTTGTGGCGCTGCGCCGCCGTGGGAGGACCTTCGCCCTGCGTGCTCCCCCCTGTCGGGCCGTCCTGCAGAGGCTGGGTTACCCAGGAGCTAAAAAACAGCAAGAGAAAGAACGGCTGCGTCAGCTCCGTGCGCGGCTGCGCCCCCGCTGCGCGGCTGGACATGAATCGGGTCAATCACATTTGGAAGCATAAGCTCTAAAGGCAACCAAACTTAGTTTTTAACTGAAAGGTTAGCTGAAAAGTGAGTACTGCTGCCTGGCAAACCTGCAAAAGAAAAATAAAAATGGTTCCTTGATTTATGGCAGAGTTTTGTAACCGGCAGTCACACACCAGAACAAAAAGAAAAGAAAAGAATAATTTCTGAAATATTCTTTTGCCTTTGTCGTTGCTGCTAAGATGGCGTTTGCGCGTCCCGGAGAGTGGCACGGGCAGCCTGGGCTGCGCAGGGGGGCTGCAGCCCCTCCGGGCAGCGGGGCAGTCCCGGTGGGCCGGGCTCCGGAGCGCCCCGCTGGCACGGGCCGTGCAGAGGCAGACGCGCGGGGGTGCGGACACTGCTGCGGGCACGGCCGGCCCTGCTCAGCGCACCCTGGGCCAGCCCTGCTGCCTGCTCACAGCACCCACGGCCGGCCCTGCTCACAGCACCCACGGCCGGCCCTGCTCACAGCACCCTGGGCCAGCCCTGCTGCCCTGCCCACCGCACCCTGGGCCGGCCGGGGGCCGCAGCTGTGCCCGGGCGCTCTCCAGAGTCATCCTGCCGCCGCTGCCATCGGCACAGCCCGGGCACCCGGAGGAACCCCCGGGACGGTCTCGGCCGGGCCGGGAGGCGGCGGGGCGGCGGCTGATCTCTGCTCTGGGACGGCCGGGATGCAGTTTGAGCTCCGGGCGCGGCAGACAGAGGGTAAAGGAGTGGCTCTGGTCTCTGGGGAGGCAGCCCTCGGGCCTGGAGGCTCCTCTGGACATTAATGCACAGAAATGCAAAGAGGCAGGGTCGTGCAGAGCGTCCTCGCAGGTGTGGGGCGGGCCCCAGGTACGAGCCACCTGCGCCGCGCCTCCCGCGGGAAGCGGCTCTGTGCCTGCATCCGCCTGCAGAGATGCAGTCTGCAACTTCAAAGGCAACAAGAGATGGGCTGGGGAGGACGGCAGAGTGGTGACAGCGCAGAGGCAAGGCAGAAAATGAAAATGATGAAGCCGTGACTCCATAAATCTGGGTCACTGTCACACTGGGGGAGAATCTTGATGCTTGTCTTGAGATGTTCCATGATAAAGAGCATATCCTGAAAATTCTGGGAATGAGATGAATAAAAACAACACGATGAAATGAATTCCTTGACAATAATAATAATAAAAAAATAAAAAATACCGATGAAACATTTCTTCAGTTAAAAATGCAGCTTTTTTTTTTTTTAAGCAACATTCAGATGGGCAAAATAAAGAAAAGCAATCTTTTGGAAAAATTTATAGTTCAGCTAACCCTTAATTAAAATTTAGATTCAGTTGTCCTTTAATAAAAGCAGCCATTATCGTAATTTGTTCTGGGGGAAAATCATTGCAAAGCAAATTAATCTGATTTCAGCATGACACAAAAGAGGACCATAAACGAAGATGCAGAGTAATAAACAAAAATGAATGGGGAAGAAATTAAAAAAAGGGGGGAAATGCAGCAGATGGGTCCAAAGGATGGACTTTAAAAATCAATTTGGTGAAAAAAAATGGAAAAATTAAATTTAAAAAAGAACAAAATATAAAGAGAATAAAGAAAACAGACTGATTTGGCAAGCAGATGTTAGAAGAAGATACTTCACACACCAGAGAGTCTTCTGCATCTCTGTGGGGTGGCTTTGCGAGGACAGCAGCTGCCCTAGAGCCAGCTGGTTTGGGGTCGCTCTTCCAGCCTCCCTGCCCTTCTCCGTTACACAAACGCTCTGCCCGGGGCCCCTTCGGAGCTTCGGCCTTCCTCTCGGAGCTGACCGGCGCGGGCCCCCCGAAATCCTCCCAGGGGAGCTCCCCGAAATCCTCCTCGATGCTGCTCTGCCGGGTCAGCGCTCTCCTGCGGGCGGGCGGCGGCCGCCTCCGGCAGGGGCACGGCTGCGAGTGCCGCGGGGCTCTGCCGCTGCGCCGGGGCTGCTCCTCTTCCTCACTGCCCCAGGTCCGGGTCACCCTGTGCCGGGGCTCCTCTTCCTCACTGCCCCATGTCCGGGTCACCCTGTGCCGGGGCTGCTCTTCCTCACTGCCCCATGTCCGGGTCACCCTGTGCCGGGGCTCCTCTTCCTCACTGCCCCATGTCCGGGTCACCCTGTGCCGGGGCTCCTCTTCCTCACTGCCCCAGCTGTGTCTGAGCCCGAACTGAGGCTCCTCTTCCTCGCTGCCCCACCGGGGTCTGGAGCTGTGCCGGGGCTCCTCTTCCTCGCTGCCCCACGGGGCTCTGGCCCTGCTCCAGGACTCCTCTTCCTCGCTGCCCCAGCTGCGCCGGAGCCCGGCCCGCTGCTCCTCCTCCTCGCTGCCGCAGTCCAGCCCGCTGTCGGGGCTCCGGGACAGCGGCTGCCGGGCCTTGCCCCCCCGCTCCTCCGGGACCGTCTGCTCCCGGCCCGGGGCCGTCCTGTGCCGGGCCGGGTACCGGGGCCCGCGCCGCTGCTCGGCAGGGCCGGCCCCGCGGGCTGCGGAGCCTCCCGCCGTCCTGGGGCTCCTTCTACGGGCCGTACCTAAACCCTGCTTGTGCAGCAGCTCGGGGTGCTCACCGTCCTCTTCGGCCACTTCTGGAATACTGAAAAGCCTTTTACTGTGGTGGATCTGCTGGGGAAAGTCAGGCTGCTCCAAAAAAGGGGCTTCAGTGGTCTTATTGTACTCCTTAAGATTATGTAATGTTAAAAACCAGACAGGGAACAAAAAGTGCGTGACGAAAATAAAATGGGAGGGAAAAGGGAGAAAAGAAAAATAAAGACAGAATTAGTTCTAGAGCAATGGCAAACATAAGACATGCAGCTTATACAGTGGAAAGGATGTCATGCTTTGAATGAGGATCTGTGAAAAATAAAGACGTGATGAAGAAGTTGCTGGGCGCCAGATCCAACATGAGAGGTCGGCACAAACGACTGAGGGATGCTCTTCACAGGAATAAACTCGCGGGTTTGCAGGGGAGCACGGGAAGCCACGCACAGGTCCCAGCACGGTGAATGAGAATGGATCCAAACTCCTTCCCTGGCCCACGCCAAACTGCCCCCTGATCTTTGTAACCAGAGCCCACCTCTGAGCGTGACAGCTCTGCCCCAGCAAGCCGCCCTGCTCTGCATCCCTTAAAGCTCCTTACACGAGTAGTGAATATCTTCAGCCTCCTGTTGGAGTAGAGCTATTCCACAGCCAGCATTAAAGGAGTTCTGGTTTCCTTTCCAAAATTCTAAAACACCTGCACCGTTTTCAAGGCTTGGGCTTCCAGGGAAAGCCCCCTGGGGCTCAGGCTGCTCTCTGGGTCTGCACTGCCATCAGATCTCTCATCACGATCTTGTACCTGCTTCAAAACACCAGGGCTTGAAAGGCAGCCCATGAGCAGAAGTTAAAGTCTCTCTTTATGCCAGAAGCAGGTAAAAACCATCCCAGCCTGGGTAAAATAAGCATTCTGGGCATGCCAGCTGCATTTTGCTGATTTCCTGTCCCATTTCCACAAAACACAGGTTGGTCTGCCAAAGGATCCTGCTGGGCTGGGCTCTGGGCAGGGGAAGGGGGCACAGGGGAGGAGGCTGTGGCTGCCAGGAATTATTGATTCTGCAGCCCAGAGATCATCTCTCCTTGTGCCTAATGCCCAGATCAGGGGCACCTCCGGGCTCAGCAGCACCCATAAATACCACAGATCATCCTGAGATTCCAGCATCATCCCTCCCTGAGCATCCTAAACCCAGCTCTGGTTTGGCCATTGTCCCCTTTCAGGCAGAGGGAACTTTCTAGGCTACCTCAGACTCTCAGCCATTTTCCTTTGTTTTTAAAATGAGTGTAACACTGGTGAAACTTGAGATAAAGTGCCACAGAAGTGGGAAAAGGACCAGTAGCACGAACCATCACAGTTTTGATAGACCACTATATCGAGAGAAGCCTGCAAACCTTAGCAGGTCAAAAATGATTTCCTACACCAGTTAAGGTTCTGGGGCTTTCTCAGTATCAACACTGACAGCACTGATTTAAATCCAAGAAGTAAATACACCTTCTGATGCATAAAGAACAGGAACAGTCTGTTCTTTTTGCCAGGGGAAGGAGCTAGAAGGAGCATGCAGGATTTCACTTTCAACCTTTATGTTGGTGCAGCAATAGAAACACTGATAATTTCTTCTTCTGAAAAAGTGTCCCATTGCAGACAGGATCAGAAAAAAAGGGCTGAATTTACAGCACATGAAAGCAGTCTTAAGAACGGTCAGAATTCTTGTATGCATGAGGAAATAGTACTGATTATAGTCAAACAACAATCTAGTGGGAAAAAAGTGAATCTGTGGGCTTGAGCTTTCTAAGGAAACACAGTTTGTGTAATTCCTACACACATAAAGAAGCAAACAAAATTTACACGTACAAATATATTATGGCAACCATATATTCAGTAATGGGTGTGTTCAGTGCTCTGCATGTGCTTTAGTTGTTATCCTGAATTTGTCTTTCATGATGAATATTCCTGTATTAAAGCAATATTTCTTGGACGTATTTCCTGCTCTCTCTGGTGACTCCCTGATATTCCGAGCACAGGGAGTTCTGGCAAAGCACTGATCCAACAAAGCTGGAAGGACTCCCCTGCTTACAGGAACGCTTTGAGCTGTGGAAGGGATGGGACTAGCACTGCATACACAGACACACCACTCACACAGGAAAAACAAAGTTCTTTTGTAAGTTTTTACAAATCTCCTTGCTCAGAAACGACTCATTTTGGGGGTAGCACATGCAGTGTATCTTCACAGAGACAAGGGGAAGGTCCCCAGAGGAGGGCAGGAATTGCAACTGCAACAATCACATACAGGAAAAGAGTCAGTTAGAAGTTAATCTATTGCATAATGCAAAAAGGAGGCAACAAACACATCAGAGCAGCCCAGGTCTGTTCTGTGTGACAGGGCAGGCTGCTCTGCAGGCTCGCTGGGCGCCTGGGAGGAGCCCCTGTGGCAGCACAGGGGGGGGCCCTGGTCCCTGGTCCCTGTCCCTTGTCCCTTGTCCCTTGTCCCTGGCCCCTGGCCCCTGGCCCCTGGCCCCTGGTCCCTGGCCCCTGGTCCCTGGTCCCTGTCCCTTGTCCCTGGCCCCTGGTCCCTGGTCCCTGGTCCCTGTCCCTTGTCCCTTGTCCCTGGTCCCTGGTCCCTGGCCCCTGGTCCCTGGTCCCTGGCCCCTGGTCCCTTGTCCCTGGCCCCTGGTCCCTTGTCCCTTGTCCCTGGTCCCTTGTCCCCGGTCCCTGTCCCTTGTCCCCGGTCCCTTGTCCCCAGTCCCTGGTCCCTGTCCCTGGTCCCTGTCCCTGGTCCCCAGTCCCTGGTCCCTGGTCCCTGTCCCTTGTCCCCGGTCCCTTGTCCCCGGTCCCTTGTCCCCTGTCCCTGGTCCCTGTCCCTGGTCCCCAGTCCCTGGTCCCTGTCCCTGTCCCTTGTCCCCGGTCCCTTGTCCCCAGTCCCTGGTCCCTGTCCCTGGTCCCTGTCCCTGG
>VZUI01049244.1:0-66876 GCA_013401135.1 Cettia cetti | reverse complement strand
TGCATATTTGGGGAATGGTATAAGAGAGAAAAACTATAGGAAATTTTTTTTTAAGAAAGTTGCCATAAAACCCAGCAGGTCATTTGGATGACATTTGAAATACTTTTCCCTTTCCTGGTGCTACCAGAGAGCTCCGACCATGCCACACTCTGCATGGAAACCCAGCCTGGAACCCCAGCCTGGAAACCCAGCCTGGAAACCCAGCCTGGAACCCCAGCATGGAAACCCAGCCTGGAAACCCAGCCTGGAACCCCAGCATGGAAACCCAGCCTGGAACCCCAGCATGGAAACCCAGCCTGGAAACCCAGCCTGGAAACCCAGCCTGGAAACCCAGCCTGGAACCCCAGCCTGGAAACCCAGCATGGAACCCCAGCATGGAAACCCAGCCTGGAAACCCAGCCTGGAAACCCAGCCTGGAACCCCAGCCATTTTGCTGAGGCTCCACACTGTACAAAATGGCTACACCAGGCGGCATCTGCCAGGGAATGATTGGTATTAGGCATAACTCATTATTCTGACAAGGAGCTGGCAGGCAGGCAGGCGCTCTGGCACGAGCAGGGATGAGATAAGGGTTTGGCATTGCCACCGGTAGGATATGAATTAAGCTCAGTGTCAACACAACGCACATGGTTTCCTCTCCACGGACATGCCAAATCCTTGACACAATAATGAGTTGTGCACGATGCCAATCACTGATTGTCAGCTCAACTGCACATCTCTCTTCTGATGCCATCAAGCTGCAGTGGGATCCAAAGTTGAGAACAAACTTTGCCGTGGGTTTTGGTGGGGTTGTGGGGGTGACAGCACAGGCAGAGGATGACGCCTGTTCCCCCTGAGCCCTGCCAGGCCTGTGGGCAGCAGGAGAGCCCACGAGGGTGGATGCACACTGCAGCACAGCTCAGAGGGCAGCATGTCCAAGTCTAACAAAACAAACTGCCTCAGAAAATGAACAAGCCTGAATGGTTCCGTTAGAAAACCTGTCTTAAACACCCCTTGGCTTGAAAAGATTTACGTTTGTGTTTCATGTGTGTTTGTGAGAAGCCCCTTTTGTGTGAAAAGAAACATTCCCAGTGGTGGAGTGAAGCAAAGTGGATCCATGTGGATTGGCAGTGAGGAGGGAAGGATGATCCCTGCCCATACTCTGCAGCAAGGTGGAGCAGGTGTTTTAGTCAGCCATAACATGGCCTGGCCATACAGGCCATGGGTCTCCTCTGCACTCCCCAACCCCTCCTCAGCCTACAGCAGGAAACCTCTCCTTCCCACAGGGAACATCTCACCTTCCCCCAAGAACACCTTCCCACAGGGAACTCCTTCCCACAGCGAACACCTCCCCACAGGGAACATCTCACCTTCCCCCAAGAACACCTTCCCACAGGGAACACCTCTCCTTCCCATAGGGAACACCTTCCCACAAGGAACACCTTCCCCCAGGGAACACCTCACGTTCCCCCAGGGAATACCTTCCCACAAGGAACACCTTCCCACAGGGAACACCTCACGTTCCCCCAGGGAACACCTTCCCACAAGGAACACCTTCCCACAGGGAACACCTCACGTTCCCCCAGGGAACACCTTCCCACAAGGAACATCTCTCCTTCCCCCAGGGAACACCTTCCCACAAGGAACATCTCTCCTTCCCATAGGGAACACCTTCCCATAAGGAATACCTCTCCTTCCCATAGGGAACACCTTCCCCCAGGGAACTCCTTCCCCCAGGGAACATCTCTCCTTCCCCCAGGGAACCTGTTGGAACCGCTGCCCTGCCCCTCAGGGGGACACCCTGCCATGGCCACAGAGCCCAGGCTCTCACACTGCCCCTGCTGAGCCCCCACCCCAGTCCCCCCATTTTCCCCATCCCTCCTCAGAGTCAGCACTGGCAGCTGAGGTTTCTGCTCCAGTCTCCCCCTGTGCTCAGCTCAAACGGGACTTGCCTGCCTCCAGGACAGGACCCAAATGCTCATCTCCCAAAAATTTAAAGCACTGGCAATAAATTTTATGCACAAAGGCCAATGAGAATCTTTTTATTTACCTACTTCATCACCATCAAACCCCCAAAAGGCCAGTTTTTTTCACCGTGTGTGAAGTGGTGGCTGTCCTGCTGGCAGCAACACCTGCCTCTGCCAACACCTCACACACAAGGAGGGGCCCCTAAGAACTGGCAGGGACATCACACACAAGGAGACAAATGCACAACTTTCTATACTAAATCCTAAACTTTGCTTCAAAGGACAGGGAAAGGCTTGTGGCTGCCTCAGAACCAAATAAACAGCACCAGTCTGGGATGTGTGGAAAGCAAGCTGGGCTTTACTTGTTATGACAATGGCACAGTGCCCTAAACTAAACTACCATGGACAGAAATGTCTCTGAATATCTGTGCTTACTTCTGAATTTATTAAAGACAAACAAGTGCAAAAATCCCTCCAATAGCAAAATAGCATTTATTAATAAAATGGCAGAAAGTGCTGCATAAAGGCCCAGATCTTGCAGTCATTTAATCTCAATAGTTTAACACAAGAGCTTGGTCCACCCCAGTTGGGCTTCCCCTTACTTATTTTACTATCATTTGCATAGACAGGAGAGTAAAACTGTATAATTGTTTTTCTAATGGTGATGGAAGACTCCCAAAATATTTTTTCCCTTTCCTATCGCCTCATAAGATGTGTGCAGATTTTGTAAAGTATTTTATCCATTTTGGAAACATTTTATTGGTATCTAGAAAGAAACACAACTCCAGACAAAAAAAAATAGTATAAGGTTCAGAAATTCAGAGGCAAAGCATTTTCTGTCTTAGAAAAACCTCTGGCTTACTAGAAGCCTAAGAGAATCAAATCTGGTTATGAAAGGATTGGATGCCTTCAACAATCCACAATAGAAAAATGAGGTTTTGATTCTTCATTAAGTATTAAAACTCACCCCAAGCTGACAATGTTTGAAAGGCAGAATGCTACAATAACTCTATGACCTGTGTGACCTGAGTTAGAGGGTCTCAGCCCATCCACAATGGGTTTGTGCATCACAAAAACTGCCACCAAACACAGCAGTTTCACCCAACAGGCCTGTGCTGAGCAGAGCTTGAGCCCTCCAGGGCACTCAGCAGGGCAAAGCACCGAGTCTGTGCATCCATCACCAACTCCCCCGTGGACCTGTGTCCTCAGGACAACCAACAGCACCTCTGCTTAGCAGCTAATAATGGCAATCAGAACAGGAAAACAGCCCAAGAGGATAAAAATAAACTCTTCCACGGTGACACTTCCAGCTGCCCTGTTGAGCACTCCCAGCCCAGCGCTGCCCCTCCTCACCCTGGTGGCTGTTCTGCTCAGCAGTGTCACCGCTGTCCAGCAGTGACACCGCGTCTGGGGCAGCGCTCGGCCACCAGCACCAGCAGGGAGTAACCTGTGCTGACAGGGCACTGCAGCCCTGCCAGAACCATCACATCCCACTGGAACAAACAGCACAGAAATCACAGCCCTGCCCACAACAGCCTGCTGAGTGAACTGCCAGAGCAGTCAACTCAGCTAAACCCAGCTCAAGTGGGGAGATGGGCACCGCAGCCAGAGCTGCAAACCATCCAAAGCAGCCATCCAAATACCTTCATGTTAACACGGGATTTGGCAAAAGGTTGGGGTTCCATTTTCCTTTCTAAATCTCAATTAAAAGTATGTAGTAACAAGTAAATTATTTAGGGGAAAATGAGTGAGTACAAGGAAAAAAAATTTCAAGAACTCCAAATGGGATAAACCATGGAGATTTTAAAAAGACGACACTTGACCTGTCAACATGAGGAAGTCCCAGAGTTTTTATTAAAAGGGGGCAGTGGGAAAGACAACCTGCTGTTTAGGGAAGCTGTATATTTAATTTTAGTGCCTATAATGGCATAGCCCATGACTATAAGGTATTATTTAAGACCTATCATGCAATTTCCTTGGAGGATTCCACTCTGCACTTTCACAGTATGCCGCAGTTTGCTAGTCTCTGTACAATTTAACTACTGTTTACTGATTATTATTGAGTATGGGACAAAATTCACCCTCTCTGGGCCAGTAAATATAAGCTTTAGACATGGAGAAGCAAAATATTTCAACTGCTGCCTGCCATCATATGGTTCCATGAATATACACTTTAAGAAAATGGAAACAAAATAAACCAACTAAACAGAGAGTCACGGTTTATTAACATAACATACTGCAAATCTAATTAAAAGTCAAATAGGCAATACCCTCATCAAAATCCAAATGTTCTTTACAGAAACATCAAGGAAGAAGGGGCATACAGGGGACGGTACCACAAAGGTAATCAGAATTCATCTTCTGGGACTCGTACCCTATTACTCGAAGCTCATTATCAGTACTCTGTACAGGAAAGCAACACCCAGAGACCACATCATTAACTTCCTACACATGCATTACCCCACAGCTCGAAAAACTGCAAGAAAAAGCCCCACCAATATACATGAAAAATCTGAGTTTTTTGTTCTGGGTGATACAAACCTGCTGAAATTTGAAATACCATGCTACGAAAATCATCTAAACTTTGTAAAAATGAAACTGGTCCTTTCTAGTTATGATTGCATAATTATGAGTGCAGCCTAGCTGTTACACCACCTAACATCTCCATTTGTCTGTGAACACTTTGTTAATAATACAGCTATGATTGCTTCCTTTTTTTCTTTTGGATTTGGATTGTCTGCTGATCAATCCCTGTCAACTGGCAAAATATAATTCATTAAGTGACTAAACATAACTGACTACTCTGAAATGCATCATCTAATTAGTTGAAGGAGAACACTATCTCAACTCTATGTTAACTGTCCAAAAGAAAGGCATGAAACCTCCAGCCTAGAGGGAGAAGAGACATGAAAATAGAAGTGGTCACCTTGAGTTTCATGTGCTGTACAGTACAGAAATACTCTCAGTCAAAACACACTGAAGAACACAGCTACCACAATATTCAAGGAAATAAGCCACACACCCCACAACAAAATATGGTTACACAGACAGAAGCTTACACCACTGTCAAAACCTAATTCCCACCACTAAAGGACAAACCATTGCAGGTAGGACCAGTAAATGGTGAGGAGAAAAGGGCTACTGAGCAAACAGTGGGAATGCTGCAGGATGGGAGTGGAGGAAGGGGCCCACGGTACAACAGTGCTGCACTCCACTCCTCCAGGAATCCTCCTGGTGGTATTCAATGACCTATAAAATCTGTGTTCCCATTTATTAAGTTTCACTGTCAGAGGTGACAGTGGCAGTGACTAATGCACAATGTCCAAGTGCTTCTGTGCTGCTCTCCCTGCTCTCTCAATAGAAGCAAGAACTATGGTACAGGGTGGTGTGATAACAACCATCCTGCTGACCAGTAAGGACAAGAATGTGCAATACAAAAGCCCTACAAGCCAAGAGAACTGGATTTGGGAACTGGAATTACAAGCACTAGACCTCTCCTAGAACCCACCTGAATAATTTGAAGATTTTTTTATTTATTATTGACTATTAACTGGGAAAAAGAACCAGTACTCTACCATTGTTCACAGTCACTGTGAGAAATGAGCTAAGAGTTGGGGATAGGATGTGGCTGATGCCAGGGCAAGTTCAGCTCCCCACAGTGACACATTCCAGGTTTCACCATTCCCTTCCATACGAGTGACCAGGCAGTGTCATGGCCTCAGCCACCAATGCCCTGCCCCAGCTGTGCCAGCCCATGTGCTGGCACCTTTCCCTACCCCACACAGTGCTGTTGTTATCCTATGGGAAACAGGAGCTGGCAGGACTCTGTGCACCACCACTCTGGGTACCTCCACAGCCAAACCCCAATTTGGCTGAGAACAACTTCACAGCACCTTTTCCAAGCACTCTCTATGTGCCAGCCCCACTCATGAATTCCCTGTGTATCAGGCTCTGTTGGAGTTGCCAGACTGGTCTTCACATGAAACTCCCAAGGTATTGGCACATGCCTCAAGAGAGGATCACTGACCTAATAGCTACAGCTTTGAAATATTATCTGTGGCTAACTTCCACTGAGGGAAGATCCCCGTGCATTGTGAAAGTCACAGAGACCTGATTAAGCTTGAATCTGCTAATGGCTGATTAGAGGATCACAGTGCAGTGGGTACAAGGCACAATCTGAGCAGCACAGATCAACCTCAGCCCAATGGAACAGAACAGTGCTGCCTCCCTCAAGGCAGAGTGACCCTACACCCCAGAACAGCAGCAAAAGGGAAAGTGAGGTAAAGGCACTGCATTTAAGAACTCCTACACTGTTTAAGGGAGTTTCCACCCCACCAAGGGAGCTGCAAACCCTTGTAATTCATCTTTAGGTAAGATACCAACATGTAATACCATATAAACCCCATTTCCACCTCTGTTACACGGCATCAAAAATCCTCTGAAGATTTTAGCTGTAAATCAAGAGGCTCACACTTCTGAGAGATTAGAAGACAACTATAGAGCTAAACTTTGGTGGAAGCCCAAGGCATCAAAGCTGAGCCTGGGTGTTAGAGGCAGACAGGAAGAGCTGGGGCTGCGGGACAACAGCCAAGGGGAAGCCTTGAGGCCCCAAGCAGTACTTTTACTACAGTCACCTCCATTTACTTGCAAACCAGTCCCCAACAAACCACACAAGATATTTTACCATCAATGGCAAGCTGAAATAAAAAAATATCAAGTAAGGAACAAAACACATACCCAATGGTTTGTTCAGAGATATGCTCCTTTTTACTCCACAGGTGAGGTCTAAGACTTTGAAAGGAAAATAATAATTTGAGATTTCACCTTTTGCTCAGAAACTGGCTGGGCACTGGTCAGTGAGTGGTGAACAACTGCACTGTCCATCACTTGTATTCTATATTCTAATTTTATTAGTAGTATTATCATCATTATCATTTTCTTCCTTTACTGTCCTATTAAACAGGCTTTATCTCAACCCATGAGTTTTCTCTGTTTTTCCCCTTCCCCATCTCTCTGGCAGTGAGGGAGCAGCTGTGTGGGGCTGAGCTGCACCTGGGCTTAAACCATGTTAGAGATAAAAATCAGCATTTTAATATTATCTGTGAAATACTTCTGAGGAGCTTCATTTTACCAAAAGTAAATGGCAAGGTTGAAGGCTGAACCTGATCAAATCACCCTTTCCAATACAGAAGTATGTAAAAAATTACTGACCATCTTTCATCAATATTTTGGTGCACATCTATGATGTTTTGCATGTGATAACTGCACCCGATCCTCTGCAACCTTACCCATGCCATGAGTTCAGCTGTGCTGATGGGAATACCTGTGACTGCCCTGCTGTAGCCAAGGGAAGAAGGTGCCAGAAGGGGAAACAGAGCCCTTTATCATTTCCTCTCCTTGCCTATTCTGCACTCCCTCCCCACCCCCAACTTCTTCCCAAAGAGTTGCACTTTTGTACTTTGGGGCCTCTTATTTTAATTTATGCAACAGCTTAAAACATTTTGTTAGGGCTGAGTGAGACCATCTGTGCAAGAAATAAAAGATGCCTAAGGGTAAAATAGGCAAGAGCAGTAATGCTGAATCTGTGGAAGGCAATCGACTGCCTATGGATTTTGTATCTACTGCTGTGACCTTTCCAACGATGGCTTTCAGTCAAGGGTAATTTCCATACAACGTCTGCTCCAGAAAGAAAAATTAATCCAGAACAGCATTAGGGCTTTCTAGAAAACTGGACAGCTGCAATTGCCTGTCACTTCTCAAAGCCTATGTACCATTTAGCATGACATTTGCATAACATTATAGAAAATCTCCTTCATTATGTCCTACAAGAAGATGTGCCAGCATTTGTTTTCCTGAGGTGTGCAGGGACTCAAGTTGATTCCGAAACATAAACTTTTTGTCAAGGATGGCAATGTTGCTCTTTAAAATGATGGATCACTTCCTACAACTCTTAAATTACCATTACAAAGCCCTGACCCTATGTGCATTAAGTATTCCCTAAAGATGCTGAGGAATATTTTACGAGTTGTTTCATTTTGCTGTCTTCTTTCTGATTACCTTTGGGGCTTATTATGAAAGTCTTTTTTTTTTAATAACTTAGAGAGGTCCAGGACTAAGAGAGAAAAAAGAACCTAAATTGGGGTTGAAATATATTTAAGTTCAAAGATGAAAGAGTTTTATTTACAGAAAATAGTTTCAAGGAAAGCAGTGAGCACTTTTATCTAGGGAACCTCCTCCCTTCTTTGGAGCAATTACGTGCCAGTAAAGCACACAGATGGGAAGTTTTGTCTCAGTGTCAACCTTATATTCTGGAAAAGAAAAATCAGCTTCAAGATGACAGGTGACAATGGGCCAAGTTCATCAGTGGTGTAGGCTGGCTCGAGGCACGAGGGTACATTGGAACATTTTCAAGAAGGAACACATGAGGCCAGGAAAAGCACGTACCTGGAATCACTCTCAGAAACCTTCAGAAAAGGCACTGATGGAAAACCTGTTTGCTATTTAACAGGGGTCAGCTCTGCTTGCAGACAAAGAATGAGCTACATATCCTTGGGTAGCAAAAAATAATCCTATTCCTTCACAGGTTATTTAATGATACCTCATGCCAGAGAAGCCAGGATCCTGTTTTCAGACCTGTGCTTTTCCCTTGCCCATAGAAACACAAGAATCAAGAAACATTCAGGACTAGGAGGCAGAAAGAACTCAGCTGGGGCTGGGATACATTCCTAGGATCCTGCATGACAAAATGGCTCAGGAGAGACGCAGCACCACCATCACCCCACACCAGAACTCAGTAGCCCATGTGTGCACAGAGGCACAAAGGGACAAGTGTCATGCAGCCCCCTCCCCTCATACCCTCATACAAATTCGTAATTTAATGAGAGGAGCAAATAGATTGGTAACTTGGCAGTTCATGTTCTCTTTTTATTAATTCCTGCATGGCTCCTCACTTTACAACACCCTGGAGTCTCACACGCTGTCCTTACGAAACGTGGGGAGCACCGGAAAAAAAAAAGGCAATTTTTAAACAACTGCATGGTCTCGTTCTGCACAAAAACAAAAGACCAAGGTAATTTGCAATAGTTAAAGCAACTAATGGCTTGCAGGCTGGATTGCTCAGGCAGCTGGTAATGGCCCCAGCACTCAGTGGTCTGTGTCTGACCAAGGTCAGTGGTTACTCCTATGTGACAACTACTCTCCAAATTACAATTTCAGATTTTCAACAGGGCAAGTGTTCACATGCCTGTAACTGCAAATAGAGCTTCCAACAAACAGGCAGCTGGAGTGGCCAAAATGCTGGGAAAGCCTGGTGTCCCAAAGCAATTCCATGCAGTGCCAAGGGGGGTGGAACAGAGCCTGTAGCCCCATGCCCAACCCATCACATTTTTCCCACTGCTCTGAGCACAGGGAGAGCCAGCTGACAGCACCTTCAGGATGCAGTTTTCAGAGAGCAAACCAAGACCCTGCTGGACACCACCAAACTCCATCTGTGTAGTTCAGACTGTTAATGTGAGAAATCTTGATTCTGTAAAAGCCTTATGCATCTATTTTCCTTATTTTCCTGGTTACCTCTATTTCCCTAGCAACATATGTTTTAATGAACTAGGGCTTTGCCATTACAAACAGGCTCTTAATTAGGAGCTTATAATAATATATAAACTGACAGCTGTGGCACAACACTAGCTGACCAAATTCTAACAATTAGAGCGGACACAACCCCACTGGAAAAGCCAACCAAACAAAGAGCAAAAACCCAAACCACCAGATTTTGAGCACAAATTTCTGCAGTCTACACCAGCACATTCTGCATCTCAGCTGGCCAGGTTAGGAAATGAGCTCCAAATGACAGGGATCCATGGCATGCCATGAAGAGGAGTCAGTACTAAGGGCTAATGCCAGAGTTGTTTTGCCAGGAGCAGAAACAAACATATCTGTGAGATGCTTGTTTGCTTTGTAGGAGATGCTAAAATTATCTTGGCTCCTCCTAATGGGATAGAAAAGCTGGTGTCATTTGGGCAAGTGACTGCACTGAGGTGGTGGGAGGTCCAAGGGCAGGCTGGAGGCTCCTCTCATGCCTGGTTCCCAGGCAGGGAGCAGCAGCCTCCGTGAATGCCCTGGCGAGGAGATCCCAGCCCAGCCAACGCCGAAATTTCTCACAGCTCTCCGGGCCTGATGGAGACACATAATGAAATACAATCCTGTCAAGCTCAGCCCCTGGGTAACATTTTCACTTCTACATTCCATTTTCAGTTTAGGTCGAGATTTTTAAGAAGACAGCAAGCAGCACTCCAGTCCCAGGTGACAAGATCTGCTCAGATTTAGTCTTTGAATGTTGCAAATTAAATTCCCTCATCAGGCCTCTAATCACTCTTACCAGATGGGGCTTGTGCTCAATTTTGGATCCACAGGAAATTTAATGGTTATTGTTTCTGTTTAAATAGGAGATTATTGCATTTTAATAAGTTCTCTTTGGGACTTGCAGCAACAATAGAGCACTATGAATTACTGTAGATAGCTGTTACTGCATGCTGGGGAAAAATCAAGTTACTAAGTGTGACAAGTTGCTTTTTCTTCCCTTCCAGCAATCGCTCGGAGTGTATTTACCACCAAATTAAGTATGTGCCGTGGGGATAATATTTTTATCCTGCCGAGGGGGGAAGGCGCTTGTCTGTGGATTTTCATTAAAATGACACATCTGTTCAGCAATTTCACAAAGTAATTCTGCTGAAAGTTTTATCAGCTAATTTTAATTATTCACTCCAGTGGGTTGAATACAGGATTCATCATGTTGAATTAATACATTTGACGGGAATTTCACAAAGAGGGGGGAGAAAAAGCAATCAACAAATTGAATTGTCATGCAATATGGATTAAATTGAGATTCTTTAATTAGGATAAGCCTGAGATTTGGTATTTTGAAGGTATTAGAAAGCTTAGCAATACAGTGGTAAAGATTAAGAAAATGCAATTAAATATTACACTTTGGACACAGGCAGCAGTGTGAGCAGAAGACAAGGGTCCCCTTTTTAGCAGCACAGTCGGTAGTGTTGGTTTCAAGAATTCCTGAATGTTGGAGTTATCAGGGATGGCACCCAGGGACAGCCTCTGTCTGACAAAGCTGAGCTATGGGCAGTGGTTTGTAAAGAAAACTGTCCTGCTAAGTGATGGAATTGGACTTTTCTTTTTAAAACTACTTGCAACATAATTGCCCAGAGAGTGTGACTCATCCCACTATGTTAAATTTCAATTTATATATAAACACACCCACTGGCTGGGGCTGTAGCCACACAGACTCAGCTTGGCAGCACATTCGAAGCCTGAGCGCACATTTAGAAGAAGCAGCAGAGATGAAGTCAGATCTCCATGTCAGGGTGACTGTGGGTGACAATTGGCAGATAGATTTTTCCTAGATTAAATGCTTCTGTAGGACTTGGGCAGTTTTGCTTAGCTGTAAATTGTGAATAAAATTTCAAACATTTCATTAATTGAATCACTGAAAGTACATACAGAAATTTTGTACTTACTAAAAGGTGAGGGAACAATGTGTCACAGAAGATTTTGCGTTAAATTTGAAATTTATTACTACTTCCACCACCGCCAGTGCCAGGAGACAGGATTACTGAGTTCCAACCGGCTCTGGAGAAACCCAGAGGCCCTGACCCTCCCTGGGAGAACTGCTGTGACTGTGCTGATACACGCTGATGATGAGTTGGCTGTAAGCAGCATGACAAATTGCATAACAAAGGAATATTTGGCAGCAGCAGAACACTGTGTTATCTAACAATACATACTTTAATATGAGATTACAGCTGCTTTTCTCCACTGCTGACATTGTCTCCTGAACATCCACTGAAATGGGGTCTGACTTAAAACTCACCACTGTCTGGTGCCATATCCTGATGCCATTTTGCGACACTCTCTGTGTTTGCCAGGAATTCAACTTCCAAATGTGCGTGAGAACTCACAAACTAATGACTTTCAGCAGGCCACATTCTGAATTTATCTCCAAAAGAACACTTTTCCAATTCAATTTTACCTAACTTTAGTCAGTCAAAACTGAAATGCCTCCTTCAGACTGGTTGTTTAGAGTTTTCTCTACAGACAGATGAAAGAGCCAGACATGGCGAGAGGACAGCTCCACTCACCTGCCACAGATTCACAGAGCAAAGGCCATGGTGGGCCATTCTTGGGGAGATTCTGTCTGTGGGTGGGATAGACAGAGAGCTGGAAAACCACTTCACAGCAGGTATTTCCAATTCCTGCTCTTTACATCCATCCTGGACATAAAACCCCATCTCTTTTGTCAGCCTGGTGCCCAAAGATGTATCATATATGATATTTTTCAAGGCTGCCTGTTCCCAATCCAGGTTTCTGCTTCACTTCCCACTTTGTCCATCCTTGATCTTGCTCCTGACCAGCCATCCATGAGAGCCCCACATCCCACAGGGTGCACACCCAGAACTGCCCCAGCCCCAGCTCGGAGGGGTGGGAGAGAGGAGGGCTCTGGCCCTGCTCCTGCCCTCACACAACAATTGTCCAACAGATGATTTCTGACGTCACAGAATCAGTAAGGTTGAAAAATACCTCCAAGACCATCAAGCCCAACTGTTAACCCAGCCCCACCATGTTCACCACTCACTCATGTCCCCCAGTGCCACATCCACCTGCTTCTTCAACACTTCCAGGGTTGGTGACTCCCAGTGCCCTGGGCAGCCTGTTCCAAGTCCTGAACACCCTTTCAGTGAAGACATTTCTGCCAATATCCAACTCAGACCTCCTCTGGTGCAAACTTGAGGCCATTTCTCCTCATCCTGTCACTTCTTTCCTGGGAGAAGGGACTGACCCCACCTGGCTGCCCCCTCCCATCAGACATCTTTGTCTACAGTAAACATTAAATAAAGGATAAAATAACAATGCAATCAACACCTAGGGAGCTGTTTGGGAGAGCTGATGGACATGGGCACTGCCCTCCATGTGGCTGGAGAGGAGAACAAAAGTGCCCTTTGCAAACATCAGGAACCCCAGCACGAGGAAGGCCAAAACTTCATGGAAGGAGCCTGGAATCGATTGAGCTGCTGAAGTGATGAACAGCCCTGAGCTTCAAACCCACCCATTTTCAACAGGTTCATCTCTTTTATTTCACAGGAAAAAGACTAACTTGCTTTTAAGGTACCATGGTGACTGTAGGGAAGAAGTTTTAATTCCTGTTAATAAATGTTTTCACACATTTCCTCTGTGTTTCCCTGGGCAGGTTGGGAGATTTCAAAAAGAGTTCATCATACTGCCATTTCTGCTTCTGAAAATAAATGAAAATTTTACCATTCAGTGGATGAAGCATTAGGCCAGTTCTGAACTCTAGGTTTTATTGAATTCTTTGTTATTTTTCTGAAGTGCTGACAGAATCAATTTATGTCTGAAAATGTCTTTGAGACACCTAAAGCATTATAACTCCAAATGACAAATATTTTTATTGTGAGTGATTTTTAAATAGTCAGCAACTCAACAAGTTGTGCAGCATCTAGAGCACTGAGATCCATTATAACTATTGCTTCAGTAGAGATATTAAGTAAATTACTACTGTGCCTGCAAAATTTTGATTTTTTCATGCCTGAAATTATAAACTTCTGATATGTAAATTAACTTCTGTAATACAGTGGTCACTGAATTTTGGGAGAAAGGCCACCGATCTTTGATTTTTGTGTGTATTATTTACCTCACAGCTACCAAATGGATCACTTGTTGAAGCACTGACACAAGTTATTTTTCAAATCCATGGAACTGACACAATGCAGTTGTCAATTTTCACACTGACTGAGGCCTCCCATTGCACCTCATCTGTGGCTTTGTCAGCAAGAGCTCCACGTGCCTTCACTGGCTCTGCTAAGCTGGGCTGAGCCACAGCCTCAAAACTGGGGATCCTCCACAAGGAAAGAAAGAACTGCCAAAAATCCTTACTCTACTTCTATTAGCATTCCATTAAAGCAAAAAAACCCCACTCAAAATAATGCAGAAGAAAACATAACTCAACTGTGTCCTGCAGCTAAAAGAGAGACACTGTGAATGGAAAAACTGGATGAAAAGCTGGAGGTTTGGTCAAAGTCTGCAAGTTTGCCAGACTGCAACTCCATCCCTGAAGTTGGCTGCTGCAGAGCTCAGGGATTTGAAGGCCAGGCTTCAATTACACTGGCCTGTTTACACACTTCTGTCTCTGCCTGCCCTTCTGCTGCCCCTGTGCTCAGATGTCATATTATCCTTATCAGCAGATTAAAAAACCTCTTTGCAGAAACACTTATCTGTATAATACCAGTGATGACACTTAAGCTTCAACTTTCCTATTTAACACTCCATGTGCCTCACTGATATCATTCTGGACAGATGAAATTATGTGTTCAAGACTTTCAGGGTCAGAAGAACAGCCAAAACAGGTTGGGATAATGGTCCATGCAGCCTAACCTCCTGTCTCCAATCTGTTTCAGAGGAAGAGACAGAAATATCTCAAAGTCATAGGATAAACCTCCATCGAAAAAACTTCCCTCCTGTCACACAAGATTTATAGCCTCACTTAAGGTTGGATGCTTGACAGCTCCCTCCTAAAACTCTTCTTTATTTCTAGCATTTACTGTAACAGCTGGAGACACTCTTGTTGATATGAATCAACACCAAATCCTTCTAAAAGCCTGACCTGAGGTATAATTTTCCTCCTGAGCTTAAAAAAAAAAAGAAAAAAAAAAAAAAAAAAGAAAAAAAAGTCCCAGAGAAAGAATCCATTGCTTGCTCTTAATTTTGCAACTTCTCACTTCTTGGAACTTCTTGCTCTGGAATTGTGACCCACTGTAGCCAGTAATTACATCTGAGGTTGCTGTTTCTGAAATGCAGGACACAGCTCCTGAAGGGTCTCCAAAGAGTAGCACATCCCCCTTCCTCCTGATTTTACTGAAGTGAACAAGCCAGGCAGCAGGAAGGCAAACCCCAAGTCACTGCATGTCCCGATCAGATAGTGAACAATCCTGAACACGCTTGCTATTGTCATGTATTTAACACATGCCACCAAGATGCTGTCCTGTCACAGCTGGGTTCTCATTTCCACATAAATTAATGCAATACAGCTGATTCCATTTTGAAAAGGATGGAAACTGTGCATAACACTTCTGCCTTCACAGCCCAGTGAGCAGAACATCACGGATGCTAGGATGACTGCTGCATGGCCTTGTTGGGGTGGTGACATGAACTCCTCAGTCTGAGGCACAGTCTGA
Source organism: Cettia cetti (assembly GCA_013401135.1). Classification (NCBI taxonomy): domain Eukaryota; kingdom Metazoa; phylum Chordata; class Aves; order Passeriformes; family Sylviidae; genus Cettia; species Cettia cetti. Next base: position 51,677 of record VZUI01049244.1, on the reverse strand, counting down.
GGAAAGGGGACAAACCCCAAAGCAGCAGCCCTGAGGATGTCCCAGGCTTCAGCGAGGTGTGGTGCCATCAGGGAACGTGGAGCAATATTTGCTAATTGCATTGGCACTCTGTGTGACCCCGTCAGGAAGGTAAAAATCACTATATAATTATATTGGCTTCTTGGAATTTCCTGTAGGGATGTGCTACTGTAACTTAGGTCAGAAAAACGAGCAGGAAAATGCCATCATGGCCACACAACTTCCGACCAGACCCCTGGGGGCAGTCAGGGGACAGTGGCCACCCTCCTGTGCTTCAGCTTGACTTAAGCAGCAGTTTTCCAAGAAGATGAATCTGCCAGAAATGAAAATATGTAAGGGCCAGGGAATCACTGAGGTAAAAGACTCTCTGGGGAATGGAAATAGTTTTTAGCTGGACAGAAGAAGTGCTCAGGTCTTGCAGCACCATAGAAGTCGTGGCACATGGGCACTTTAGTTTAAAGACAGGGAGACAAATGACAGGGGCTGGTCTTCACATTGTTTTCCAAGTAATGGCTTGTTCTGACCAAAAATTTCCTGTCTTCAAAGTATGCCTGATCACATAGCAGACTTCTGCTCGGGGCACTCAGAGGAGGAGCTGATGTTAAGCCTGGGCTGGTGCTGCAGAGCTGCTCCTCACTGAGACACGTGCTAACAGAAGATGGGGCCTGGTCTCAAGATGGGAAAATGCACCAAATTCCCGGAAGAAATGAAGTTCCAGCCAGCAATCACCTCAAGGCTGGTGAAGTTGTGTTTACCTGGTATCTGTAATATGTATTCATTCCTAACTACACATGCACCCCATTTGTTTGAGAATTAGAATAAAGAAAATTATTAGCAATCTTATTTTGATGCATTCATTTTGCAATTTCCCCAACTGCTTTGCCTGCTGAAAAGAGCAATTACCAGTGACTTCTGAGCATGTGCCCTGTTTGGAGGCTCAGCTCAACAAACTCCCAGTTCAGCAATTTGGTTATTTCTTAATATACCAGTTTTATTGCAATGTATCAGTTACCTGGCTGTGTTGATAACTGGTGAGTGATCTCTCCCTACCCTTTTCTTCACCCATGAGCCTTTTGTTGTATTTCCTCTCTCCTGCCAGCCAAGGAGGGCAGTGACAGAGGGGTTTTGGGGGGCACCTGGTATCCAGCTGGGGTAATCCACCACCATGGGGGTGATACATGACCAAAAAAGGCAGAAGAGCTCTATATGAAACATTCAGTAAGGAAAGTGGAGCCATCTTTAATTTTCACAGCTGCAGGTATGCACAGAAAATCAAACTCCTGAAACTGTGAACCTATCTGACTTTTCTTTCACGGAAGGGAATAAGGTCCTTTTCAAGTATGTTTCAAAAAAATCAAATTAAAAACACCCCAGACAAGAGGCATTCTCAGCCAACTTTCATTGCCTGGGAGTGTTTTTACGGCCAACTTATAAACTGCTCAAAACAGGTTTTACACAGCAATGAAAACACAGTCAGGACCTTTGCAGGAGCCACAGCTAAAGGTCTGAGCACATGGAGTTTACACTGAGCCAGCCAAACTGCAGCTCACCCAGCTCGCTGCAAACGGGCCAGCACTGCCTCTGCAGATGGTGCAGGGATGCAGCAGTCAAATCTGGGTGACATATTAAGCTCATGACAAAGCAATGATGACAAACTTCCAGACAGTGAAGCTGAGACCGCAAACAAGACTGCCAGAACGAGACAAGAGAGGAGCAAAAAAAGCCAGCCCAGACGCTGCCACAAAACCCCCAAAGAATAGCAACAGTCATGAAAAGAGTTGAAGAATCTGTCTCAAAATGCAAAATGGGAGTTTTCTCAGGCAGCCTCTCAGAGCACCAGGGCAGGCAGAGCCCAGCTCAGCGTGTGCTCTGGCTCCTGCTCCTCCAGTCACACCAGCCTTTAACTGCTGGGGGATCTCTCCCACAGCACCTAAAACGTAACACAGGGAGTTGAACTCTTTTTTCATTCCTTTTATGCTAGACAGAGAATTTCTATGTTTAATTCTAAAATAAATCTTTAAAATTTAATATATTTTTGTGTGGTTTTTGATAACATGTATTTCTTATTTCTTGGGAATCTATAGTTTTGTTTTCCCACCATGTTAGTCACAGAATCAAGGAATGGTTGGGGCTGGAAGGAACCTTAAAGCTTGTCCAGTTCCACCTCAGCCATGGCCAGGGACACCTTCCACCAGAGGGACAAGCTTTGTCCAGCCTGGCCTTGGACACTGGCCTGAGCTGCTCTGGGCACCCTGTGCCAGGGCCTCCCCACCCTCACAGCCAAGAATTCCTTCCCAAGATCTACCCTAAGCTTACTGTGCTGTCCTTTCTCAGCAGAACTGGTGAGTGAAAGCAACTACAGGCCCTTTGGGATGCTCAGTTTTTAGCAGCCAAAATACAACACTCACACTCTTCAGATTTGCCTCTCAGATTTGCAACAGTGAAGATTCTACCACCGGAAACTACCTAGAAGGTCTATTTTCCATTGAAAATATTCAGTACTTCTCATGTTTAACTATTCCATTTTACTATGGTTTCTGTATTTCTTGGCACTCAGCTCCATTATCTTTTCCCACAAGGCAAACACAGCTCTACACGTGACTCCTTCCACAGCTGACTTCGGGCAATATCCCTGATTTTCATGGAGGCCCCATCCTATTCCATGGAAGACAAGGTCAATCTTACAATCAAATGCACTTGTCCAACAAGGGTGTGACACTGGGTCAGGGTTCTCATCTGGTGCAGTGCCATGTCCAAGGAGCTCCTCTCTGTGCTGGGCTGCAGGGACACAGCCAGGCTGCACTCTGAATACAACATCTGGCTGTCCATTCAAGCAGGGTTTGTTTTTCTCAGAAACTTGAAGAATTTTCAGTTGTTCAGAGATAAGTATGCACATATATAAATAAATGAATAAATACAGACGTGCTGAAAGTAGAGGTAACCTGTGACTGTGCCCATATAATTTTCTAAAAACCAATTTGGTTTGGAGATGTAGTTGTATCTACTGAATCTAGTCAGGATAGTCTAGAGCTATGCTGTTTACTCCTGCAACCTCATGTAAATCACACCAGTCATTATTTTGTTAGGGAAATCCATGGGAAAACTTTCTGATTCTTCAGTGTCACAAAAAATAATCAGGAATAAGGAACAAAAAGCCAGCCAGTGTGCAAGGGGACAGGCAGAACCTTCCTTCCACCTCAGAACTGACAACCACAAGAAAATCTAGCTGTCCAGCTAGGCCAGCCTGGGAGAGAGGCATTTCCATGTCTCCCTGATTCAGCACAGCTGGGAAAGATGTATTCCCAGGCAGGCCTCTCACCACCAGCACAAAGAGACACCACAAAGATCCTTCCCCCCCTGCCCCTGAGCTCACCCAGCTCCCTGCCCACAGCTCACCCACGGGCTGAGCCAAGCTCCCAGCACACACAGCGAGGTGATCCAGTCCTGAGGGGCCCAATTTCTTCCTCCACCAAAGGTCTCCTTCACCAATTTGAGTTGTCTCCAAGGGCTCCCCAGTGCTAACTTGGCCTGGCTGCAGCCAGAGGAGACAGGGCTCCTCTAGGAGACAATTAGAGAGGTGTTTCACTTGGTGCTGGTGCGTCCCCAGGGACCCTACAAGGAGTCTGTGAAGTTTCATCTGCCCTGGTGAACATCAGCTGTGGGAGCCCCTGTCTGCCTTGCTCTTCCTTCTGCACAAGGATAAATACTCCCAGGGATTCTGCAACTTGTGGGTAAGGCACTGCCTTACTCTGATGAGTGGACTCAGGAAAACTTGCAGCAGCTGCTGGAGGGAAGTCCTGACAGCCAAAGGAGCCCATCTCCCGTGTTGGAACCCTGGAGGCAGAAAATTCCAGGCTTTCTGTGCTAAAAGGCACTGACCCTCAAGCAGGCACTGCATTTCACTTGAGGCCTTGGAACAGGCTTCCAAAATTGAGTGACAGCACTGGGGCTGTGGGTGTGCAGTTTGAATGGTATTGTGTGATCTCACAGGGTGGAAAACTTACATCTAAGATTTTAGTATATAGTAATACATGTGAGTTAAGATGGAGGACTTTGGACATTGTCTGGGTCCTTCACCTTCTCCTTACTTCCTCTTTATGGGTTTGGGTGGCTTTCTGTAATTGGGTGAAAAGGTCTGCATTGTGGGCCTTGGGTGGTCATTATTGGATCAGAAATATAAATAATATGTGTCACCTCATTATTGGGTAATTAGCACTTAAATAACCTTAGAAAGAATTAGAGGCTCTCCATATTACCTTTGTTTTCCAACTTGCTAGTTAGAGCTCACAGCTTGTGAGACTGTACTATAGACAAGAATTAATAAACGTCCAAATCTGAAAACGAAACTGTGACTGCTGTGTACCAATCCCAACCCTGGCAGAGGAGAAGAAGCCAGAACCATCACACTCCTGCTGCAGGGACTCCTGAGCCTCACCTCACACTGCAAGTGCAGCCTTTTCACCATTTAGCACTTGTTTCCAAAAACGAGCCAAGGGCTTCAATGGAAGGAGGAGAACAGGCTGAGAATCAGTGAATCATTTGTGCTGGAAAAGGCCTTTAAGAGCATTAAATCCAACTGTATAAACCTCACACAGCCAATGAACAGAAGCTGGGAACAAGCACCCTATTTAGAACAAATATGTGTTAGTAAATAGGAGGGAAATGCAATAGCCAGAACCAATCCATGGGTTTTCACTGAAGGCAGGCAGGTTTTTCTGCTTTTTACACATTAAAGCCATGCATAGCCTCTGTGCTCAGCTGGTACAGAGGTCTGCTGTCAGACTTGCTCCAAGCAGCATCCATAAAAAACCTCCAGAAACCTCCAGGTACTGAGAAAAGATAAACCCACATAAATTACTGGGCTCTACCACTGATACATCGAAATACCTGCTATTCAGTAGAAGTCCTGGTAGAGTAAGTGGTAAATAAATGCTTTAGCCATTTAAAAACTTTCTTGGGTAGCCATAACAGGTTAATGTTAAAATTATTATGTAAAAGGGTCTCAAAAACTGGACTTCTGTGAAAGTTTTGTCAATTACTTGCTCCAGACCTGTTTCTGGGTTAGAGCAAATACTATGTCTTTCTTCTTCATGTATTTAAAAAAGTAGAGGGCTCCTCAGATTGGAAATAGAATAGGGACAGGTAATTCTACTTGTGGTTTCTGTCCCTAGAATGAAGCCAGTTTCCTGCTCACACAAATGTGAACATTGCAAAAGTTATGAATAAAATCAGTGCACACCCTCATTGCTCTACTCTTTCCTGGAATAATACTTATACTGTTTTTTAACAGAAAGTCAATTTATAGGGAAAAAACTTATTATACACTGGATATTAATCCCCAAACCCCATCTTATTTTGACCAATAGGAGATGAAAAGCTGATATCAAAAACATACAGCTATTTTGCTATGGTAATCCTAGACTGATCAGTCCATGGAGGGCCACCCTGTAACTAGAGAAACGCTCAGTGCCATCAGTATTCCAAACACAGGCAGACAGGCAGATGTCCCATCACAGAGGGAATGCCAAATGTCTATCAATGAGATGTTACCATGGCCAGAAATAACCGAGGTAGGACGGCTGAGTGGCTCCTTTGTGAGACAGTCCAAGTGGGGGAAATATTTACTCTTCAAGTTGAGAAATCTAAAATCAATCTAATGTCACTTAAAAATAGGAGTTGCACTGTAACTGATATGCTGATCATAGAAACCACACAAGGAAGATGTTGCTATTTCTGTAAGTACAAGGCAGTGCAAATGTAATTCCACTGAATTCAGGGAATCTACACTCAGTTCTGGTAGGTGAACATCTGGTCTTTTATATTTGGGGAAAGGTAGGATAAATACTACCCCACCATTCCAGCAAATTCCTGTTAACTTCCCCAACTTAAATGGATTTACACCAGAATTTATTTTTTTCTTAGACTCCCTACTTGAAAAGCTATGCAGACATTAAAACAAAAATATATATAGCAAGATTAAAAGTAACCAATCACTGAAGCTTTCTGAAAAGCTTCATTGAAGTTTTCTGAAAATTCTACTACTGGAAAACTACATGGACAAAATACAAATGCACATTAGTGCCCTAAAACCCAGTTCCCATTTCCATAAAACATTTCAGCCACTGAGGAACCTGACGTTTGCTGTCCCCTAAGGAAATTTAGGACTGCAAGAGATCAGCCACCTTTTGCTAGAAGCCTTAGGCTCCTAAGCCTTTACAGACCTGAGCCACAGCTGAATGGTGCCGCTTACAGACAAAAATCTGGTCTTTACACCTTTCATCAGCTGCAAATGTCCATTCACACCAACCTTCTGCCACATTGTGCCAAGGAAACAGAGCAAAGAGGGAATATCCTCATCCTGAAGGAAACTGCTTGACTTGATGAGTAAGTACCACCAAAAACCTTAAATGCCTTCAAACTCCCCCAGCAGCAGTGACAGCAGAGATCTTGAGCCCTTCTGGCAGGACAGGTGGTGTGCTAAAGTGTCTTGTATTATCTTTCCTCACATCCAACTCATCTGTTCCTTTACTGAAGAACACAATCCACATTGTTAGGTTTTGTGTGTATCTGTGGTTTATGTAACATTTTGTGCTGTCTAATTGGTTCACCAGCAATTAAAAATAAACCCATGGCAAAGCTCCACTTGCTGGTTTCACCTTGTCACAAATGTGCTTGATGCTCACTGTGTCTTAAATAAAATGTATCACTGGGAGGGAGAGATCTTTTCCGTCAATTTTTTTCCACCATTTGGTATAATTATTCCTGACAATTTGCCCATCACACTGCAAGAGTCTTTCCAGAAGGAGAAAAATACTACTTTGTGTTCTTGTGATCACAAGTCTAATTGAGCGGAAAACAAATCTGTTAAAAAGAGAGGAAAAAAAGAAAAGGGAAAAAAAAAAGGTAAGAATAATGAAAGATTGTGGAAAGACAAGCTAATCTTGCACTTTGTTAAAAAAATATGATGAGCAAAAAAACAAGGAAACATGCAACCAACTACTCCTGGAAATCTGAACAGATTTTCTTGTCCTGAATTACAGAGGAAGTCTCTGCAGCAGATGCTGTTTTAATAGAACTCACACTCAGGTGCATCTTACTGTGATGTACAGAGGCTTTTCCTGGTTTTTAAAGCTGCCTTTCCATATTCCCCCTGAGCAGGGGCCCAGCAGTGGCTGGGGCAGGGCTCAGCTCTGGAGCTGACTGGGCAAAGGGTTCTTCCCCTCATCTGGGGCAGCACAAACGAGGGCCACGTGTGTAATTCAAGCTGACAGGAAACATTAGCATTGCTGTACACTTTGTCAATTAAATGATGGTTTAATCAGCACAAATCTGAATGGTCAAATAATGTTATAATTAAAAGGAAATAATGGAAAGTGGTGTGGTGATTAATTAACAGAACAGCAAGCACCAGCAGCACATCTTGTCTGCGATATCACTTCTCCCCCGCTCCACACTGGCTGGGGTGGGGGTGGTGGGAGGCACGCTGACCTTGCAGCCTCAGAAAATCCATTCTGGAGCTGCAGATCCAGCAGCAATGGCAATTTTCACAGGCTCAAATAAATGAGGGGGAGCTTTGCCTCTACCTTCCCTGCAGTGCTCTTCAAAGCAATGCCACACACCATCACTAGTGACTCTTGACGGTTTTTTTTGGTGTTTTTTTTTTGGTTTTTTTTTTTTTTTTTTTTGTCTGCCTTTACAAACAGGAGACTGGATACCTTGTAAACCCTGGACACCTTGACATATATTCTGGAGCACCAGCAATAATGCCCTGTGTTTATCTCTCACTGCCTGATGTGTTGATCAGTGCAGCAGCTCTGTCCATTTCCCAGTGCCCTGGCACACAACAGCTCGTGCTGCAGAGTGTGACAGGTATTGTGACATACAGGGGCAAATACAAAACCAAACTGTGACACACAGGATCAAATACAAAATCAAACTGATCACCAAAGCACTGCAGCTCTCAGGAGGCTGCACTGCTCTGCAGATGTGCACTGCACATGGTATGAAATGGTACACTACAATGTCAGGAGTTATAAGATTCAAGAAAGAAAATAATCCAGTTTCCTTGTGGTGGGTGCTTGTCTCTGAGCAGAAATTATTAACTCCCAAATATTCTCAATATTCATGCCTCTAAAAGAACTTGAAAGCATCAGGTGTGTTGTAAGAAAGGCCTCAAATGAAGGCATATAAAACCTGAAACTTTTTTTCTGACATAAACTTCAAAATTCTGTGCTTGATTTGAGCTGGATGTGATCAAACCTTAGAGTGGAACCTGCTGCTGAAGCTCAGTCTGCCGGACTGCCAGCTGGGATGCCAGCTCTGGTGAGACTGCCTGGCCTCCAGCAGACAAAGGCTGGGATCATAAATGCCATCTTTCACTCTGGGCCATCAATCCACCTTCCAATGGTCAAGAGTCCATCAAAGCCCAGCTCCTGGAACAGCACAACCACAAGAAGCACAGGGTGGGATTGTTGGGATGCCCTGTGCAGGGATTGGACTTTGATGAACCTTTGGGTACCTTCCAGCCCAGGATATTCAATGATCCTAAAAAAAGACCTGCTGGTGGATGTGTTAAAACCAAGGAATGAAGCAGAAGGAGTCAGGTCAAGTCCTGTTCTTCAGCACTGGGAGAGCTGCCCCAGTGCCAGCACATTCCACCCTGCACATTTCCTGAGGTCCAGAGCTGCTGAACAACAGAGCTCCTAAGCCTTTTCACCCAAATTTGTCATATTTTGCCTGATTACAGTGAAACAGCAACATGCACATTCAATCACGGGTAAAATGAGGGTGGGATGTTTTATTTAATATTTATACGCATGGCATACTGGCAAAATTACTGGCATCTGTATGTGTGCGAATGACTGTTTTGAGGAACATGTGTTATGTGCAATGCTGTTTATTATCAGTAAATGAAGCCAAAAGCTAAGTTGAAAATGAATGCTAAATTAAAAATTATATAAAATGGAGTGAAATGATTTAATTAGCAGATTATAAGTGACACGCTTTACTATTAGAATTAGCTTGGGAGGGATTGAGGGAAGGGAGGAGGAAAAAAAACCCCTTGACTAGACACAGAAGGGTGGAAAAACATTCCTTTTCCCTCTATCTGTGGAGTTACAAACACAGTAACATATTGTCCTGGTGTTTATAATCACAGACTCTGCTGCCGTCACAGTGCTTGCTTAATGAGGCAGCCAGTTAGAAATAATGAGACTTTGAAACAAATTGTTCTCGCTTCTGAAAAGAGAAAGATGTGTGGTACTCACACAGTGCATTTTGAACACTTTGCTAACATTTCTGTGCTTAACTCCTCGTACTGTATCCCTTCAGTGGAATTTATGAGTGGAGAAATGTGTTGTGGTTTCTTATAAAACCAGGAAGAAAGCTCAGAACTCTGTTTATTCCCAGGTTTTGCCTTTAACTTGTTGCATGACTTCATAAAAAAAGCATTGCCCTGCTAAATTAATTACCACATGTGAAACACTTTGAACATTTTTGTTTGGTCTCTACCTTCAAAACAGAATATTTCACTCCTATAATGATCTTTCATTAAAATTGTCAATATTCTTTGCCAGCAGAAATTGATTTTGCTTCTCTGAGCTCCCAGGAGGAGCTGGGGAAGGACCTGTCCCCCTCCCAGCACTCCAGGGGTGTCGGGAGGTGGGAAATCCAGCCCTGCAGCCTGCACAGGGCAGCTGCACCCCCCCTGGCGTGGAACCAAGGTAGACTTGCAGATTCTTCCCCATCATTTCCCTGGACACCCCATCTTGTCCCAGCACTCTCCTCCTCCACACAGACTTTTCAAACAGCATATGGAGCTCACAGCCCAGCTCCTCTGTCCCCAGTGTGTGGGTCCCCTGGGCTGCCTGTCAAACTCCCACTCCCCTGCTCCCAGGGAGCAAAACCATCCCAGTCTGCAGCACCCTCAGAATGCTCAGTGCTCAATACAGCCTGAAAAAAACCACATTACTATGCACAAGCCCCTCTTTGATAAAATAATCCTGCTTAAATTCAGAACCCACAAAACCATGACAAAACTAAAAGCCTTCAAATTATTTTCATCTGCAAACACCAAATGAGCTTAAACGTAAATAGATGTATATGGGCAGCAATACTTTGATTTATTTTGGTGCAAAGCCACCAGCAGCTACCCCTGGTGACCAGCACTGCAAGCCTCCACTGCAAACCAGCACGGAGAAGTGACTCCAGGCTCTGAGCCTGCAGAGCAGCTCAGCCTCACGGTACGCTGAGACCTTCCAGCAGCTCTTCCTGGAGCACTGGCACAGACAAGCTGCAGGAGGAAGGTGCAGAACTACAGGGAGGGAGAAGGAATACCCTCAGCAGGATGCACTGAGCGAGGGCAGCCCTGGGAAGGAGCAGGGAGGCTGCCAGAGGGAAGCACAGCCAGCCCAAGGCTGCTCCAAGAGCGGAGCAGCTGCTGGCTGCTCACACAGCCATACGGCTGCTTCCCAGCCAACATGCTGCTCCCAGGGCTGAGCAGCAACTGCAGAAAACAACAGACGGCAAATAATAGGGGCTATATATTATGTGGAGATTAAAAAAACAACCAGGTTCTCCAACTGAGAATGCCTGCACCTTTCAGCTACTTCTTGATCCAGCATCAGGGGTTGAGTTGAGTTATAGGAGCTCTGGCTCTTTCTCCAAAAGCCAGAAAGGCCACAGTTTGCAGTCTGCACACAAGACAATAACCATATTTACTTTCTAGGCATCTACAGCCATTGAGAAGCCTCTGATCAAGTAGGTAATTTGAAAAAAAAAGAAAAAAATCAAGATGGAGAGTGAACTTAATAAAAACCACTTTAGATGTGTTTGCTTATGGAAAAAAAAAAAATGCAGGCTGGAACGATGTGGGGGGAGGGAGGATTTTTTCCCAGTCTCCCACGTACTCCTAAAATGGTCTGTGCATTGCCTGGAAGTAAATCAATACTAAGCACAGTCCAGGCGAGACTGCCATCTTACATGAAGCACTGACTGTAAAATAGACACAAAAGACACATGATACTCTCTAAGGTCCCCAGCAGCTATAATATCCATCCTTGGCAGCTCGCTTGACATTTCCTTGCCCTGCTTCCCAGTCCTCTTTCTTCTCCCTCCTCCCTCCCCCTCTCCCCTCTCTCGCTAACAGCCATGCTCTGCTCTCAGGGGCTCGCCGACCGGGTGAACAGATAACAAACCTGTCAAGAAGGGTTTAGCTGGGGAATAAATCCTGCACTCGCCAGGAAATGATGTGTACAATGGGAAAATACAAGGGATGACATGAGCCTTCCCTTCTGAGAGAGTGGCCAGGAGATGCTTAAAATGTTACAGCTCGTGCTAAATGGACATTGGGATGGCTGATTAGATCGTATCTCAGAGCTTTCAAGTGCCTCCCTTCCTCCCCACTTCTCATTGCTACTGAAGACACACAAAGAAAGCAGACAAAGCCCATCCCTGCTTCTACTCCTTAAAACATATATATATATATATATATATATATATATATATATTTAGAGGCTTGGCCATGAAGAAGGTGGGGTTGGCATGTGCTAAGCTTAAGGTCAAGGCTAAAATCTCTTTTAGTGGCAGGAAAGGTCACATGAAATCCACTGGGTAGTTACAATTTCCATTTATAAAAAGGAAATATAAAAGCAAGAACCTTATCTTGGGGACTTAATACATGTCTTGGCTTATTACTGTTTTCAAAGCGCCTTTTGCACAAATCTGATTTGCAGTGGTGCAATAAAGATTCATTATCCTTTTACACAGCAGACTTTGCATTTCTGCTCAGGATTTAATTATGAAAAACAGAACCCATCCCATAAACAGATGCTAATCACAGTAGGAAAGTACTTTCATTTGAGTAACAAGGTAGCTCAGAAAGTTTGTTTGGAGGTTTGCTGTATCAGCAAGAAGAGCTACTAGGGAGGAGGAAAGGGAGGGAAGAAGATTCCATGCTTCTCACAGCTTGGGATCTCAGGGAGCTGCTTTTGATGGGGACAAGAGCAGTTCCATGTGGCAAGAAATTTGCTCTCCACGCATGCCTGAAGAAGAACCTTGTCTCCAACTGCTTCTGGAGATTCTGGCACTGGCTGCCTCAACTCAAACCCTCAAATTCCAGTCTTGGAGAACTCTGGGATCCAGGTGGAATCCTTCCTTCTGGTCTCCAGTACAGCAAACTGTGCAGCTGCTGTTGAGGACTACTCCCTACATCCAAGCACACACACCACGGCTCTGACAGGGATGTTTTAAAGCAGTGTCATCTCCCACACTGATATTTTACAGAGCTGGGGAATCTTGCAAAATGAAATTGCTGCCAGGGCACTTCCAGCCCTTGAAATCCAAAATGCTGGGTTTTACTTTTTAAAAACACCTTTTGAGATGCTGATACCACAGTGCAAGTGTGACTCCAGTGGATGGATATTACACAAATTGTGCCTGTTAAGTGCACAGTGAGCAATACAGGGTAGATACTCTGGTGAGACAAGCTGTGAGATAAGCAATGCCACTTGCACAGAGAATACTATCCACATAAACTGTAAAATAGTTCAGTTATCACAAATAAATCATATAATGGTTCCTTAAAGTTGAATGTAATAATAAGGAAAATATGGATTTGGGTAACTTTGCACAAACTGGTGTTTAAATACACATTACAAAGTTAAATCCACTGTGCAGTAACCAAGTAGACAAAAAACACAATTGCTTGTAATACTTGTCAGTCGATGGCAGCACCAGTTTACTTAAAGCAATAGAGATAATAATATAGCAATATCATATACATATTTTATATATATAGTATGGCAATAATAATATATTAAATATATTGATATAATATATAATATAGTGTATTCCAAGAGAAGCCACAGCCCAGGGTCCCCTGGTCACTGATCAGCCCTGTCTAAGCAGATAAAACCACGTGAATTACAAGGGGCTCCTTGCTATAATCAAGGCCACACTTGGCCCAGACAAATCTTCCTGTGCCTCCTCAAACTCACAGACAACTCCTCTCTTTGTGACAAAACACAATGCAATAAACCTTGTGTGCACCATCTTGAAGGAACAATGCCTTCACTAATGGTAATTTAATGAGGAAATGCATAGGCTAATGACTCTGTCTTCTAGCTTGTCTGAAAAAGTCCTGCACTCAAGAAATGAAGGTTGAAGGGCATCTTTCTGGAGTTTTGCTTTCTCTGTTTACTTTGAGTTGGGGTTTTGTCCTCATTTTTGGTGTAGCAGGCAAGACTAAGCAGGAGCACCACAGAAATGCCTTCAGCTAGGAGGAAAAGATGACTGTTGAATAAGATCACATCTTCTTTTTTTATTCTGTGTGTTTTCCTAGTTTGTAACTGGTATTTTAAGGAAGAGACACACAAAGTACTTATCTATTATTAGAGGAGTTGAGCAATATAATATGATCCTGTTTATGCCCTAATAGCAATGAGTGATGGACTGGTTTGCCACAGACACCATTTTATTACTGCAGGGCCACATGTGCTGGGAGCTGCAGTGACCTTACACTCAGAGGTTCCCATCTTATTTTCTACTGTTAAGTGTTGCTTTTTTTCCATTTCTGGAGGGGAAGAAGGTCACTTCTCACTATTACTGTTCCATTAACTTACACTGCAGCACACCCATTCTTAATCCAATAGCACCTTACATTGTGCCTTTTAACTCAATAATGCATTATTTTCTGAAGTCTTGCCTACACTGACCAAATTAATACCTGAGGTTCTGCAATCATCAAGAGCAGAGCAGAGATGTTTAGTGCGAGTACTGAGGGGCTCAGGCATTGTCACCAATCTCTTTTCCTTCCACCTTTGCAGTTGTTTTCACTGAGTGATGGGTGCCCCACACCTCTGCAGATCTGCACTGGACCTGCATTCTCATTCTCAGACCAAACATGCCATTTTTCTGACTTACTGAATAATGCTAATGCCTCACAACATTTCTTAACACACACCAGAGAAGACAAAACTTGCATTTTAGCAATGTTGCATTTTATAAACATCCCTTTTGGGTCAAGATGTTGCTTGGAGCCACTGGGAATATGTGGGAATAGAGGAAATCCTTGCCACACACACTGCTGGGGCTCACTGTAGTACAACTTTTACTCTGTTAAACACTGGCTTTGCTGACCTGAAGGAAGAGACACAGCCCTTACCCGTGATTCATATTCACACTGTCAATATGATTTTACCTAGCAATTGGTCTAGGTGCTAAAAGTGGCTCTGGTTCAACTTGTTCTGCCATTTCTAATTTATCTTCTTTAATAAATAAATAAACAAATAAGAGGGGATCTTTTATTTAAGAATCTGATTCTAGACACATCAATGCATTAACACGCATCCCTGCAGATTCATCCTTTTCTGATTGAATTCTGGATCATTTTTACTCACTGAATGGAGTAGAAAAAGTCCAGGATGCCAAGAGAATAATATACTACAAGCTGGTGTTATGATGACATGCTTCAAATAATCCCCTGCCAAAACAAAATTTAATTATAGCCATTGTTTGTATTATTCAAACGACTATTGACAGTAAATCTATCCAGCACGACGCTTCCTCTTTGTATTCACTGCAGCCTTTAGACTGGAAGGAAAAAAACCCACAAAACTAAGGAAAAGGAAACATTCCACCCCCGTACTCTTTCCCTGGTATCAGGCTACACGAGGCCACTGAAGCCCAGTTGATTTCCCAAGTCCAATTATTTTGCAGTACACAATCCTCCAGCACAGCACAGCTCACCTGGGGACCCGGGCTGCCTAAACACACCGCACTTAATGGAGTCCCTGAAGTTGTCTCCATTTCATTGCTTCTGACTAATAGGCTGGGATGGTTTTTTCCCCCCCAAACAGACCGCAGCTCTTCCCACTCCTCTCGCCCATCCTCCACGCAAAATCCAACAGGCTAACGAGGCATTAGGAGAGCACCTCCACTGCGAGCCTTCACCACCACCTATTGCCTGCGGGGCTGAGCGCCACAGCCCGCTCACCTGCGGGTTCCTCCTGCACCTGGGGGCTCCTCCCGCACCTGGGGGCTCCTCCCGCACCTGGGGGTTCCTCCTGCACCTGCTGGCTCCTCTCGCAACTGCCAGCTCCTCCCACACCTGCTGGCTCCTCCCGCACCTGCCGGGGCTCCTCCCGCACCTGGGGGCTCCTCCCGCACCTGCCGGGGCTCCTCCCGCACCTGCCGGGGCTCCTCCCGCACCTGCCGGCCCCTCCTGCTCACCTGCACATCTGGGGGCTCCTCCCGCACCTCCTGTTCCCCACCAGGGGCTCCTCCTGCTGGCCTGGGGGCTCTTCCCGCACCTCCTGCTCACTTACCACACCTGCAGAGCTCCTCCCGCACCTCTCAGCAATCCTGCTGCACCTCCTGGGTGCCCTCCCAGCTTCATCTTTCATCAGAACAACATAAAGAGGAATTAAAACCACAGTCCTGTAGCTCATGCCTGCTGGCATGAATGCTACTGGATCCCTTCAAGGCTTAAGAAGTGCTCTTTTTTAATGTGTTGGTGATTTTAATGACTTTGGTATTATCTGAATTATTTTTTTCTTTTTTTTTTTTCAATCCCAACCTATTGTATCTATGCATGTGCAACAGGCCAGGTCTCCAGCAACAGAAAGAAAACGGCAGCTTCAGAAAAGACACTTGTGTGAGTTGTTAATCAAAACATGATCTTCTGCCTCCCCTTTTCTCCTAAATCCCATCACTTTTGGGTTTCACCTTCCTTTCCGTGCCTGTCTCAGCCAGCCAAAGTCCAGTCATAAAGCACCCATTGTCAGAATAAAAACATTGATTAGAACATTTAGACTGCCAATGTTTGCAAGTGCTGAGGTTCAAAAGTAGGAAGATTTTGAGACGAATTTTACTGTCATATTTAGAAAGCCTCACACAACTGTTGGGGACAAAGCACTGCTCGCTGAGGAGTGCAGGCAGGGCTGGAGCTGAGCTGCCTTTGTCATCTGGCACTGGCAGGCAGGTTTTACTCCTGCTGGGGCAGGGTGCAGGGACAGATCTCTTACAGGCATTCACAGAAAGAAAACCAGAATATTTTTTCTTCAGGTTTTTTTATTTGTTTGTTTGTTTTTTAAATTTTAGTTTAGTTTAGTTTTTTTGGTTGATTGGTTGGTTGGTTGGTTGGTTGGGATTTGTTTTGTTTTCTGCATTTGGTGTTTTGGGGGGCTTTTTGTTTGTTTGTTTGTTTGTATTTGTTTTTCACTCCTAAAACACTATTGTGAAGTTTTCTGGAATATAAAATTATGAAGCAAGGGTAAAGATCTTCACATGCCTTCATAGGGAAGGGCTGACCCTCTGCGAGGCCCAGGGCTGGTGACGGAGCCATGGGGGACAGGAGTGACCCAGCCTGGCCTGGGAGAGCCAGGGGAGCTGCTGAGCCCTGGGAGGAGGAAGCCCTGAGAAGCCAGGTCTGCTCCCAGAGCCTGGGCAGGGCTAGAGACTGCCTGGAGCCCCTTCAGCCTGAATTATCCTAGAATTCCCCAGCTCCTTACAGTGGCAGAACTGCACTGATGGTTCTGAAAAACAACAACTGAGGGCACCCTGAGGCTCCTCACGAGGTGGAAGGGCTGGATGGGCACAGAAGGCGGCCAGGCCTGTTAGGGAGGCCTTGGATTCTGCAAAATCAGCTCCCCAGCAGGAACCTCTCTGAAAACTGGGAGTCTGAGGGGAAACAAAAGGCAAAAGCCTGCTCCTCCTGTGCCCTGCAGTTTGCAGGGTCCCTGTGCTGGAAGGACATGGAGGCAGTGCCCTGATCCCACAGAGGGACACAAACCCCTGAGGAGCTCTGCCATCACCGCCTGCTGCCCGACAGCTGCCTCCGTGCTCTGCTGCACCACAACACTCCAGGACTGTGTCAGAAGCATTTGAAAAGAAAGGAAGGAATATTTTATGGCCAGGCTGTGATGGTTTAATCGTTCATTTTTAAAAATTGAATTATGTAATTATTTCTAGTAACAATAAATAATTACAGAGAAGTAAAAATCACACTTCTTTATGAGAAGCAGAAAACCCATCCTGGGTCGGTACTCATCTGTTCAGTTAGTAAAATTTCAAGCTTGATCATCTGTTGTGAAGAGGAAGTGAAATACTTCGATTTCCTATTTAAAATTCAGCCAAAATACTTAAAATCATCAGGATGGTATCATGTGAGAGTTGTGTACACAAGATCCGAGCAAATAAACAGGGTTTTGGAAATGAAAGAACTCAAACTGAAGCAAGAAAGAAAACTAAACCACCAATGCATTAATTCAACCTAGGACAGTGGTTTCCTGTATTTTTCTCCTCAGTAAAAGACAAAATTCAGCAGAGAGAGGGATGATGTTGAGCTGGAGGTAACAGGAGGTCCCTGCTCTCAGTACTCCAGACACCTTCACTAGTGGGTGCCTTCCTACAATAAAAAAAAAAGTAATATCTCACTTTATGTAGCCTGTAAGCTGTCTGGGTACAGTAATTTTTTTTTTTCCTAAACAGCACTGAATACACAGGCACCTTATTTTTCTTCAGATCTTAAAGAATACAAGTGAGGATGAGGGGTGGGAAATGGGCCCATCCCCTCCCTGCTGGAGGCAGTGTGACAGGAGGAGGGGCTGAAGGACAAGGGAGCTGGCTGTGTCCCCTTCCTGCTGATTGAAGCAAAGAATCTCAGCAGATAATGGACCCATTCAGTATAATTCAATTGTTTGGAAAGGTTTGGGGTGAAAAAAGCATTCTAAAACAAATCAAAGCAAAATTATGTTCTTTTACTTTCTTTTTTTAAATGTTCTTATGTCTGTGTGGGACAACTTTCTACCATCCTCAGAAGACTTTCAAGTGTCTGTTAGAAAAGAGAACCAGGCCTACCACCTTTATAACAAAAATATAAATGCTCAGTTCTTAACAATATCCAGTGTACAGCCACAGGAACACAGCAGAGAATATGAACAGAATCACAGCATCAAGGAATGGTTTGGGTTGGAAAGAACCCAAAAACTCATCCAGTGGCATGGGCATGGACACCTTTCACTATCCCAGGCTGCTCCAAGCCTGGTCCAGCCTGGCCTTGGGCACTGCCAGGGATCCAGGGTCAGCCACAGCTGCTCTGGGCACCCTGTGCCAGGGCCTGCTCACCCTCACAGACAAAAATTTCTTCCCAATCTCTAATCTAAACCTACTCTCTTTCCGTTTAAAGCCAACTGATCACTAGTCCAAAAATTCCCCTGTCCCCAAGGTGAAAGACCTTGGTTATCAAGGTTTTACCTACTGCACACATAAACGTCCCATCATAAACGTCCCATCATCTTGGCAATCTTGAAAAAATATTTGCTTAATGCCACCATAGGAGTTAAAGATGTCAGCTCTCTGCTTCACAGACTGACTTTCTGAACACTGGCCCTAATGACAGGAAACACTTTGGTGAAATTTGAATCTTCCAGTTACCATAGCCTGGTAAAACAAGCGGAATTCTTTCATTTCTAGGTGTAGCCACAGAAGTAAATATTGGGATCTTCAAAAGCTACCAACATACTTAATTTTTAGGTGCCAAGGCTTTGTCACAAACCAGAAGCCTCAGTCTTAAATTTGTTATTTTGGGCAGTTTTCTTAAAACTGAGATGTCCTGTATCACTAATCCCATCAGAAATTCTCTGCCAAACACATGGGATACACTGTGAATGCTCCAGGCTCCAAATGCAAACAACTGAGTGATTAACAATGATTTTGGAACAAAGCAAGCCTTAGCTCTCCATGGCCCTTTAGAAGAGGTTAGTGCTTCTCTCCTCCTGCCAGACTCTGGAAACATCACTTCTATCTGTTTGTCTTTTAGATTCTGCTTTTTGAAGCTGGGGCTGCTGTTGAGGGACACCTGCTACTGGGTTTCTCTGAATAACCCGTGGGTGAAGGATGGAAACTCCTGTAAGCAGCAAGAGCGCTGTGAATGTGCTGAAGGGAGCTTTTGGTTTGGTTTGGTTTTTTGGTGTTTTTTGGTAAGAAGCTTCTTCCATAGAGGACCTAACACAACACTGCATCCATTCCACCTCCCCCAGACAGAGTCCATTTGCCTGAGGAAAAGAAGCTGTGCTGTCCAAGGATGGATGCACTACATCCAGACTGAAAACCCCTCCAAGCAGAGATGTCTTCAGGGCTTGCAGTCACTCGTGAGTTCCCGTACTTTGTTACTTAAAGCATGACATGACAGTAAGGTTTAATCACACTTGACATTTAGCTTGAGGTACAGTAAGTACACCTAAATCACCGCTTTGGCCAAAAATGGCTTTGATGTTCCCATGGGAGACAGTTATTGTTGCCTTCAAAGGTTAAACCCTGACTAACTCCAGAGGTGGAATGACAGGAGCTCAGGGATGAGGCGGGAAAGCCTCTCCAGTGATCACCTACACAAACAGAATTTCTTCCACCCAACTTATCATGACTGGAATAGTAACTTGCAAATATATCCTCTGTTTGAAAAGATTTCCTGGAGAAGGGAAAGCTTTCCTGCTTTGCAGACACCAGCATTACTGTGTTTTTGCAGAGCACATATTAAAATGCATTAAGACATAACTAGGGTTGTCTCCATGTTATGCTGCTATTCTTAAGCTGTTATGTTACTAAGCCACATTGGCATTTTTCAACTTTCCTTTGATGTTCTCTCTATTATCTTTTTATAGCATAATCACACA
The DNA here is from genome assembly GCA_013401135.1 of Cettia cetti. NCBI lineage: Eukaryota > Metazoa > Chordata > Aves > Passeriformes > Sylviidae > Cettia > Cettia cetti. The sequence continues at coordinate 31,989 of VZUI01049244.1, read as the reverse complement.
TTTTGGTATGTCGAAGATCAAAGGGAAGCTGGAGCTTCTAAGGCTAAGCCTGGATATGGGGCCTGTAACTAACTGAATTCATTATATTTAATAATATTCTCTAAGGAATGGCAGGGTGAAGTCATATAAAATAATAAACATGAAGGTAAATAGTGAAAAACTACTGGACTAAGTTTAATGACAGTTTTGTTTTATGCTTCTCTTAAGTTCCTGCACCAACACTGTCACCCTGCACTGCAGGAGTGATGAGACTCAGTGACACTCAGGCCCTGACACCTGGCTGTGACAGCTCTTAATACTCCAAATTCTTCACTTTAACAGCTCTCTCACCTAAAATTATAACATTTTTAATAGACTGCAATACTCGTACAGAGATTGTTTTGAACAAATGTTCTGCACTTGATAAACAAATTGAGGCACTTAAAAATATTCTCAAAGTAGACAGGTGTAAATAAGAAAACAGGTCTTTATAAAGAACTTAATTCCTTTAGGCGCCCTGGAACTCCTATGTCAAAAATACTCATCTTCTGGCAGGCTTGGTAAGATTAAAATTAGTTCTAGCTGGCGTCACCAGAAAGCTATAACACACAGCTGAATGACAGTCAAAAAGGTGTAAAATTCTCTTCTATTTTAGAGAGGACAAAGAAATGTATTCTAACTTGGTCCTTGTAGCTGAATGCTTACTGATGAGTGAAAGTGCAGCCATATCAATTACCTAAGCACTGGCTTTCAGCAAACAGCCCTGAATTGCACAGCCAGGTGTCATCAAGGGCTTGCTTTTCACACTTACAACCTGGAAGTTAATCTGAATAAACCTGTGAAGTGTGTTAATTGAACAGTGCTACAGACCCCTGTGCAGACACAATTGCTAAGGACAGCCGCCTTCCCCTGGCTAGAGATTTCCTGGGGTGTAACCCGAGCAGGGTGAGCAGTTCCTCACTCCCCAAAGTGACCAGATTGATACAAGTGCTCTCCCTGGCCTGTCCCAGGGGGAAATGGAACAGCTCGGAGTTAATCACCTTCACAGCAGCCTAAGGGAACTTGTCCTACTCCCCACAGAGGGGCTGGAAGCTCTGTTGCCAAATCTTTCAATTCAGCAATAGGGCCAAGAAAGGGAGGGGTGGGAGAAGCAGCTCTTCCAGGGCCTGTCAAAAGGTAAGAAATATAGACAAATTAAGTAATGGCTGTCCCCTGTTTCTGCAGGTTCTTGGACTATAGCACCAATGGAAGTATCAGCACGGGGAGACACAAGACATGACAATGGGGCAGAAATAGTTTCTCCCGAACCTGAAACAACCTGGAATGGCTTCATGGGTGTAACTGGCATCTGGGAATGGGTAATTTCTTAAATGATCCCAACTACACTTCAAGACAATACCTGACTAATGTGAAAGCTATTTAGGAATTAAGCACAACTGAAATAACAATGTTTTAACTTAAGTAAGGCTCCACCAACAAGCTTAATGTGGCTTTGCCACCACAATTCTGTGTAAATCACACCTCAGTGTAACCTCTGAGAGTCTTCTTACAGCCAAGCCCTAACCTGAAAATAACTGCCCTTTCTCCACTGGCTTTTCACGGGTCAGGAATCACCTTCATGTTGCTCAGGCAACACCTACACTTGCAGAGAGTGGGCAAACAGGACTCTGCTTGACAGAGGCACCCACGTTATGGGCAGCAGCAGCTGCAGACCACACTGAACTGGAGGACTGGGAAATCGAGGTGGAACTCAGCCAGGACCAAGGAGATAACCACTGGTTACTAAACTCTAACAACCAAAAGGCATCAGGCAATCCAGGGCAATCCAGTGCAATCCAGCATCTGAGAGATGTCACTTGCAGAAAGTGATTTTTGCTGATCTCTACCTGTGTGTAACTGAAATTCTTGGTAATTATTGGAGAGAAGATTAAAAGCTCCTGGAACTTTGGTACTATTCTGTTTGCCTGAATTTTCTTCTGAAGCCCCATAACCAATTACAAAGACTATACTCACCTAGCTTTTAGAAACTGCAGCTTAATGGGAGAGGCCAAAAGAAGTTTGCTCTTTTTTTTATTACACCAATTACACAAGATCCATCCATATCTCACATGGGAATGACACATGCAACTTTTTCCTTGAGTTTTCTTGAGAAAGCTCTTGAGTGCCTTCTAATACCCCAACACGCTGCACACACTTGGTCCTGTCTCAAAGCTTTTAAGATTCAGCATTTAAATCCACAAAGAACAACCAGGAAATCAGCTTAATATCCCCAAGGGTGAAACTCCTCTCACCCACGGCTGCTCTGGCTTGGACACAAAACCATGGGATGCCCAAGAAGGAAGGCACACGCTCTGAGGGTGGAGTTGGCAAATCTGAATCCTGTCCCAGGTGTTGGGATGCTCAGAAAACAGGAGAAATCCACGTGGAGAAGGAACTGAGGGTTCAGACCTGCCTGGCACTGATGCCAAACATCCCAACCCCTTCTCCCAGCTTCCCTGTTTATTGGAATCCAAACAGGGGATCTGGGGAGTTTATTTTTAGAGTGTTGTTCAATTAATCTTGGTTTTCTTGATAGACAACAGAGAACTAGTCTTGCAGCTCTGCATTAAGCATGCTCATTTTTTATCTCTATTTATTGTACAATAATTTAACTTTATTGAAGTGAGGCTTTAAGTCCCCAAGGCAGATTGAAGTGCTGAGCCTGGGTATTCCAGTGCAACAACAGTCCTTGTGCCTGTATTAGTGCCAAACTTCCCTGAAACTCTAACTTTTATACATAGCAGCTCTTTTCCAGTGTGTAAAATTTCAGTATTTAAAGTTACACTTTTTGAAACATGCAAAACATACACAGTTTTCCACAGAATACCTGTTTCTCTTTAAACATTCACTGTTACTTAAATGATTTCTCAGTACTGTTATTTATTGTATGAAAAGGATTCCCAAACAATTCTCTCTGTGTGATAAAATCTACTTGATGAGACTGACAGCTGGTACCAAGTACCTCTAGGGAATATTCCAAACTGCCATTACACTTCATCTATGAGCCAGTCAAGAGACAGAATTTAATTATTTTCTATCCAGAAAGAAATACATATAATATATATCCAGAAAGAAATATATATAACCCTAAACATTTGTAAAGCCCAAATGCAAATGGCTGTGTATGAAGATCATGAGCTCAATACTAAAATTAGTATTTCTCCAAAAAGCATTAATGTAAAATCTGACTTTCTCTGAAGATTTTCAACTCTCCACACTGGATGTGGAACAGGACAGGAAATGTTATTCTAAGGCTTTGAAAAAGAAGTAGAGTTATACCTTTCCTCAAAGGGAACTCGGATTTTAACAGGTTTTAGTACTGCAAAACACTAAAAGTTGCCTGTGTTCTTGGCAGCAAAGCCTGTCTTATGAACATGGAGTAGGAAATCACAATAAAGGGTAATACAACCTTCTGTTGTGCACAGGGCTTTTAGGATGGTGTTAAAAAAGACTCTGTGTGACACGTTCAGACTGAGGCAGCCCCACAGCGAGGCCTGGGGAGTGCCAGTGTGACACCAAGGAAAAGCTCAGAGGTGTCTCAGGAGCTCTGTCACTGCTGGGGCTGTGGGTCACACCTTGGTGCACAGGTATCATGCAAAATGCAATCTGGCATTTTGGGGTTATTATGCCTAAGTGGAAAAAAAAAGTTACCATCAGGTAGGAATGTGCCCTCCCCCAAAGCAATGGGAATTGCTACTTCCAGCAGAATATTGCTTTGTTTGTTCCTGTGGTAAAACACTCCTCGGGCACCTCCAAAATGTGCTGGAAATCAACCAGAGAAGAAAACTGGGTTGTTGTTTTTTGGTTCTTTTTAGTGATGATTTAGAAGTCGCTTCTCCTGCAATATCAGTCAAAACACCACAACCCAATCCCAGCAGATCATTATCAATCCAGAGGGTGTTTTTTTTCAAAGCTGCCAATGGGATTTAGATACACAACCCTTATTTATTTAACAGGAGCTGTAGTTCTAAGTCTGAACTTGAAAGCAGAGTTACATATCTATATCTATCTATCTATCTATATATATACGTACCTAAGTGTCTGAAAACACAACCAAAGGCACGGGAGGGTTGTTTTGACAAAACCAGTGAAGACAAGAACAACAAACCCATAGGGAACAATAAATGTAATGGATTACTGATAATGTCAGAAATGTCTGGATGGCTCTAGCTAGAGAAACCCACTTCAGGCTTGTTTATACTGAAACAAAGCAATATATAATATATTGGGCATTTGGGTTTTGCTGTTTGTGAAAGAAACTCGAGCCATTCTGTGTTTTCTTTGCATTTCATAGTATCACTGGAGGTAACCATTAAGCTCATTTTACTTGTGAATAGGTTGAGACATAAATCCAAGGTTACAGACAAAATCTCTGATTCAGCAAAGCACTTAAGCACATGCTTAGCTGTAAACACATGTACCATCCCATAAAAGTAAAGATAATCATGTGCTTAAGTGCTTTGCTGAATCAGGGCCAAAGACAATAGCAGAGCCAGGAGGAGAAGCCAGGCATCACTAAAACAACTAGACAACTTTCCCTGCAACATAAATGTTATAAAAAGAAATAGATCATAAAGAGGATGGTTATGACTTTTTAGAAGAGTTAAGAACAGCTGTCACAAGGTGGGGGGTAGGGGCTGAGAATAAACAGGCATTTTAATATTGGTTTTCACAGCATCCTTAAGAAAGCAGAAGGTAATTTGCTTCCTATTTCATCTCATGCCACTCTTCAAACCTGCTTCCTCACTCGAGGAAAATCACGGTGCATTAGCTAGCAGCTCTGCTAATTGATTTAAGACTGATCATCCTTCATTACTGTATCTTTGACTATTAAAATTATAAAGAAAGAGCAGACAGGTGAGTGAGAGCAGGAGCTAGGTGACAAGTAGAAAACATCAACATCTTTCTCACTGGGATATTTATTAGGTAGAAAATGATCATTTCACTTGGCATCCCTTTATGTGCAGAAGTAACCAACACAGCAGGAAGGATACAGGCAGTATTTCCAGCACATTAAAGCCCTGCCACAGAGAATTCAACCATCAGTCACGCTGGGATGCTGCAATTCACACCCCAGCTCAGGCCAGGCTGCCCAGTCCTGTCCTTTCCTGGGCACAGCTCTGCACACCCCATGGGCTTGGGGCTCCTGCTGGGGTCAGGGGGATGAAACTGGAGGTGCAGAAAGCTCTTGGGGAAAGCACTGATTTGTTCAAACAACCCAGGGTATGGTCTTAATATATTTTCTGAATACTTTTCAGAAACCTTGCAGGATTTTTTGGGGTCATGTATCTGCTCTGCATTTCTTTTAGATTGGAAACTGTCTTAAACTATCCAATTCAATGTTTCTCCTATAAAGCCCCGACTTGCAATTACTCTCTCCTTTCTCTGGAGCCAAAAGTGCTGTTATCTGGAGTCCCTGAGAGGAGCAGCAGGTACCACGGTGCTAACCACACATTTGGTTCACATTAACTTATCTCCCCCTTGTGCAGGGCCATAAAAAGTTAATTGGAATATGCAGCTCCAACACACACCACAACACGAGCAGGGCCAGCCAACACTAAAACCTCACCGTGTGGCAGCTCTGTTTGGAAACAAACTCAAACCTGTCAGCTCTCATTTTGAGAAAGCAAAAAAGGCAGTGAAACTGAGCCAATATCTTGTTCCTGCTGGTGTAACCTTGTAACTTCCTATGGGACACCACACATCACACAAACCAAACTCTGCTGGAGGCAGAGAGGGGAGGCTCCCCTCCCAGCTCTGCCCTGTGGCACGTGGCAAAATATGATGAAATAGGTAAATCAGGGCTGCCAAAGCTGGTCAGGACCATACAGACAGAGCAGAACTGAGCCCAGGAGACCCTGCTCCTGCCCTGCACCAGGGGTTTTCCTCAGCAGCATTCCCTGGAGTCCAGAGCCCCTGACCAGCAGTGCTGTAAAGCAGATGTGCAGTTTGGAACTGTCTTCCTGCAGCAATAAAGCAAACATCTGGGTTCAGGGGATGTCTCACAGCCCAGTTTATGTAGTCATTTCCTTCTTGGCATCCTAATGAACAGCTTCCTACTCTTCAAAATTATTTTAAATTAGTTTTGATTGAAGAATAAATTAATAATTAACCCCCCATCAGTGATAATAGAATTTGGAGTGCTCACAAATCCTACAGTTTGGGAGCCAGAGGTTATGCTCAATAAATCTATCCATCCACCCACCATCCATCTACCCACCATCCATCCATCCCTCCATCCATCCATCCCCCTGCAGCTACACCCCTTCTCACTATTCCTACCCCTCCCCATGAGGCTTTCACGAGTCAGAGCTCAGAGAGAAGCCTCCTCTCCTGCATCCCCACCCCTGGTGAGTGACCACCACCCCAGAGAGCCCACCAGGGGTAAAGCACCACTCAAGCAGTGACACAGCACCACAAATCAGGAAGAAATCCCTTCCACAGCTTTTGGCACAAGCAGAGATTTAATGACTTTGGCACTCAGACCTTCTAAATCAAAGTGTAAATAAAGTCTGAATTTTGGATTTGTTTTTTATGGGATGCAAGGGTTTACCATGCCCTTGTGCCCCAGTTCTTCACACACCCCAAGTTCTGTCATGTCAAGGCTCTCCCTCCGTGTTGCCCCTGGGCAGGTACAACACCATCCTGCCCTTTCCCAGCCTGTGCAAAAGATTGCAAAGTTCCTGAGAGGAACACCTTGCCCTGGCAGAGGAAATGCAGAGTACCCTCACAATGAAGCATTTGGTGTTTGCAGTGCTACAGAAATATAAACAGGCAGCACTAAACAGCATTCAGCAAAAGGCATTTCAGTGCTCTTGCAGGAAGGAGCAAAAAGTAAGAAATGTCCTGACAGAAAGGGAGCTGCTGACACGAGAGGTGGCTGTGGAGCACTGCTCTGGAGTCTGCACAGTGAGCAGCAGGGAAGGAGCAGGGACAGCCTGTCCCTGTCCCTGTCCCTGTCCCTGCCCCTGTCCCTCCCTCAGACACATGGAGCAGAGGTCCTGGGTGCAGGGAGCCAGGGCTTGGCTGTGCTCACTGCATAGAGATCCTCTCCTGCTCACAAGAGAGGATGTGTTCCATGAAATTAGATGGTGTGTTTTTACAGTCACTTCCAAAGGCATTTCCTCCAACCCCTCTGTTATCTCCAAGCACACAAGTGTAAATAACAATATCCATTATGTTGGTGTCTCATTCAACACAGAGATAACTTCTTCTCCCTTCCCAAGAGGAGGCAGTGAGATAGAAGCTGAAAAGGCCATTAGAAGCCATGACTCCAACAACTGTGTGAATAGTCTCACACCATCAGGTGAGATCATTAGACAGCCCTACCCTGCTCCTCTTGTGTCACGGTACCATCCACTCCTCACGTCAGGGATGGCACATGCTCATTTCCCTTTTATGGAGTCAAAAATAAGACAGTAATTGGATTGAGGCATTCAGGGGAGAGGGGAGGGGAAAAGGATCTTCTTAGACTCCCTAATGCCAATCTTCATGACCTGTCTGATCTCTCAGTAAATGCCACATATAGGTTAATCCTCACAAATCCTCAGTACGACCTTGTCAAATCAAAGTGTTCATCAGCTTGTTCGGGGGCTACTAGATAAAAATAAACAAATGAACTCATGCTGCATGTCTCCCAGCTGTCACCCAGGAGTGCTTATAGACAAGGTCTCTTTAGTGGGCACCCTGCAGCAAAAGAACTTTGACTGGAAAATGTGAGAAATGAACAGATTACCTGCTAAACTACCACACCTGTGAGCACCCTGCCTGTGAAAGATACATGCACTTACACATTTCATTCTGTGTGCCATAAGCATTCTGTTTTCTCCTTGATTTTCCCAATTTTAAATAATATTTATTTGTAAAAGACATACATGCATCCAGAATAAAAAGTATCATAACCTAATGCTGAAGGAGTGTTACAAGAACGTGCCTTGGACATCAAATCGCTCCTTTTCCATCCAACCCAATTCAAGTGCAGCAGTTCCTCAGTGCCTCCCACAGACTCTGTGCTTGGCCACTGAGCCTCTTCTGGGGCACAGGGGGTCATTTACCCCCTTTAACCTCAGGGCCAGCAGAGGAGGTCCTGCTGTCTGCTCCACCTTTGCTGCTGCCTGTGCTTGGCCTGATGCCATTCATCTATTCCGTGCTGGCCTGCAGCCACGCAGCAGATGGCAATGACTTTCAGATGGAGCAGGGTAATTTTGAACTAGTGACCCAAAAGGTGGAAGGTTTTGTAGCCCACTGCCTGCCCTCTGGCACTAACATCTGTGAACTTGCCCTTTCCAGAATAAGGCTGCAGGCACTGAAAAATACACACACAGCATTATCAGGAGGTTTGGGCTTCTCCCACTTCTCACAACCTTCAAAACCCAGCACTATTATGTCACACTCCAACTGCTCACCTAACCACAGCTTGCATTATGTCAACACCCAAAGAGTGAAGTTTTGAATGCCTACTTGTCATCTTGTCTCTCAGGCACCTTTGCAATTCCTGTCACGCTTTCCTTTCATAAGCTGAGGAAAGTCTAGTCAAAAACTATGATCTGCCCCTCATGTCTTAGGAGACATCTCACTGTAAATCATAAACTGGTACAGTCTACAAGTCTGGGTTGGGTCTTTCTCTACCACAACCTTGTTTCATCTATGTATGATTCTACACAACAATTTTACTGTTCCTACAAGCTCATCCTTGTTCAGATAGTGACTACAATTTAATACGTATTTTGGAAGTGAAAATTTGTGGGTACAAATACACTGCAAAGTAGCTGAAGAACCCAAAAGTCTCTGTGCATCTGTTTTTCCCCCTATATATGATATCCCACTTAATCCCTAAAAAAGCATGTCCTCCTGTATGGCCTACCTTCTATGGGATTTTCTTGGGTTTGGGTTTTTTCTCCTTTTTTTCTATTGCAGAATATGTCAGATTTCAAAGGTCTTTGCTTTCATGTACTTCATCCTCAAGACCACGATCACAGCAGTTGGTCCTGAGGCCAAGAAGCAAAAGAAGTTGTGATCTTTTCTGAACCATGGAGGTCTCTCAGGAATCAGATGAAGATCCATTCTTTCAGGAGCTGAACAAAGGAAAACAGCCCTTCTGGTCCTAGGAAACTCTTCACTGAATTTCTAAATTACACAAGGCTTTGGCTCAAAAAGCACCTCAGCAGAGAGACACAGGATGAATTGAGTGACAGGACTGCAGTGAGGGGCAAAACCCTGGATGTGGCAAGAGAATGGGAGCAAAAGGAAGGAGTGATAGAAAAAAAAAAATAAAAAAACCTCAACAAACCATCAAAACAAACACCAAACAGATCTAAAACATCTTTCATCATGCTTTTTGAGGCAGTAAAACAGGCATGTGGAAAAGGATGCAGCTTCTGCATAAGTATCCCATCTGTAGACTTTTCCAACTCCATCATCAATCACAGGGTCCCTCCTCCACAGTCCTTATGACAACCCCAGCCACCAAATCCCAGCGTAAATCCTGCTCCTGGCCTCGGAGTGTGAGACAGACAGTTGGCTTTGGGATTATTCTTTATGTTCAGAAAGATGAATAAATCACACACCATCAAGTTTATCATTTTTTCTCCTCAGAGAAATATGAAATATTACAGATCATCTTCACTACATCAGTTTCTTCACAGTCTATTAGCAAGCAAGGTCTATTTTTCATATAATTTACCAAGCCACTGGTCTAATTTCTCTTATTTCTTTTGGAGCAGGAAACATATACAGAGCATGTTCTCCTGTTACATAGCACCCACGACCAACCTTCCTGTCTTCCATTCCAGAGTTCCAGGAAACTGTTGGAGTTGGCTAGCAGTCGAGGTGGTCCAGATCTTGGGTTTCTTTATAGAGATTCTATGAAAAAAGCTGACTATCAAAAATAAAGCCTATCATCAAATAACTTCAAGATGTTTCAAGCTGGATGGTCAGAAAAAGATCTACCCCCAAACACTTTCCAGCTCTGAAGGGCTGGTAGGTTTTGTGGTGTAAGAGAGGATTGTTTACAGTAGTGTTCTGAAATGAGCTTTTTTTCTCACCATCTTAGTCCACAGAGAAAGATTCCTCACTCTGACTCCCTGCAAAAAAAAAAAAAAAAAAAAAAAAAAAAAAAAAAAAAAAATCCCCACAAACCCCACAAGAAAACCCCAAACAAAAAAAACACCACTGTGAAAACCCCCATAGGCCAAGAAACAGGCTCAAACCCCCCAAAAACTCCTGTCTGAGTTTCAAAAACCACCTCAGACAGTTTCCTCAACCAAAAGACTGAGGGTACAAGGGGTGCCTTTGTCCCAGCACATCCAGGGGAAGTGTTGGATGCAGAACAGAGCACATCCCACTGGAACTGCACTGAGAACACAGGAAGGACTCCAGAGCCCAGGACCACCAGTTTGGTGCTTTCACTAAGACCATGAGATCAACTATTAAAAAAAAAAAAAAAAAAAAAAGGCAGTGGAAGTTAATGTGAACTTGGTACAGTCTTTCCTTACAACAAAGCCCTTGTATGAAATGTTTTCTGCCAAAGATGGATGAGATTTCCCTTGCTTGGAACAGGGCAGAGAGAAACAGGTTAAATTACAGCCAAAATAATAGGAGTCAAGAGACATAGGCCTGCCTCATCTTTTCCCATTGCAGCTCTGTAAGGGGAAAAAAGTCACAAAAATCTGCAGTATTTCAACCTTCCCCCCTGCTTTTTATCCCCCCTAAAAGATTCAGTTTCCCTGGAGAAGTAAAGAAAGAGGCTGAAAGGATTTCACATTCAACCACTGCAATAATTGCCACGATTTCTTCCCTAGCAGCTGAAGAGTGAATGGCTTGAGTCCAAACGTGGGCAAGGGGAAGGAGGTGACATTCACTTCTCCAGTCTCTGCCTGCAGCCTGCAAGGAAGGCTGGGCTGGAGAAGGCTTTGGAAGATCTGCAGATGGAGGAAACTATCAAGTGCCACGACTGCAGTAAGAAGTGCCACTTGTGAAAAACAAATTCTTAGCAGAGTTGCCAGGCTTGGACACTGAAATACCAAATATATGTGCAAAATATAAAGCCCCAAAACTTCAGAATTTTCTTCTTCATAAAGCAAAACTGAGACAGCTCCAAGTGTAGGAAGAAAACTCTAATGGTAAATTGGGAATTGTTTTTCTGCCTCACGTGCATGGGCCAGACAAATCAAGCTGCCAGCTGCCAGCTCCTGGAGGGACTGGTGTGCTCGTGTTGGTAAAGCCTTTCACCAGCTATAAAAGAAGGAACTATTGCTTTTCTTCTTAGGGCTTCTACTGGTAATAAAGTGCAAATCTCCATTCCTTTCCTCCTCCACTCAGACTGATCTCCAAGGGCATTTTCACAGGTGGGTCTTGGTGGTTTGAGACCCAGTCACACGTGCCCCAAACCCCACAGAGAGCATTGGCTGCTCCTGACCCCGAAACGTGAGCGGTCATGCCGGATCTGGGACAGGGGCCCTACTGTTCCTCTGAGGGTTTAATCCACTGCAGCAGGATGTGCCAAGGCGGCAGAGCACCACAGGAAAATAAAACACACCAGGGCACTGCCCTGCATTAAAGCATCATTGGTCCAGTGACTGCTCAGGGTCAGGAGGGGTTGTAGTAACCTGACTTATTTCTCACGATTTTTTTGCTCATAATTTCCAATTCCCCTGAACTGCTGACTCTCAAAATCACTTAGTAATAGAAGTCTTTTGCTCCTTCTTTGCACAGAACAACCACACCATAACATAAAACATTTATTCCAGAGTCAAACACGTATTCAAAACATTAGCTCCAGCAAAAGAAACAATCAGACACAAGAGCTTTCAGTTCCATTCCCAATAGAACACTTAGTAAGAAGAGAATGACTTTATCAACAAGCAGTAAAAACCTTAGTTTCCCATGTCTGAAAGAGATTTCATTAAATGCTTCCCTTGACTAGGTGCAGATCATTATATTTCTCATAGACTGTAAGCAATGTGAGCCTGTGTCTGCACCTCGAAGCCTGAGCTCTGACTGACAGCTCTAGGAATTACAATAAATACTGCAGGAACACAAGCAATGCTTTCCTAGGAGCCCACTGCCAAACTGAGTTCTTCCTTGCAGAGAAACAAACCAAAGAAAAAAACCCCAAACCAAAACCTGGAATAGCTCCATTCAGTGCTGCTTCTCAGATAAGGACACTCATCAGGCAAAGCCACTTCCCATTCCCCATCCCTGCAGGATTCAGGCTCTGACCCCAGGACATGCTCCCCCTCCCCAGCCACAGCTTCTCACCTTCCCAGCTCCTCCCAGGCCACCAAGGATGCAACAAAGGGGGTCCCTGTGCAACCTGAGGAGAGCTGAGCCTCTCCCTGTTCCAGACCCCTGCCAAGCCCCTTCTGGCACTGGGGATGGGAAGCTGCCCAAAATGTCTCCAAGGGTTCGGCTGCATTATCCACGCACCGACTCCCTGGCACTGATAAAGGCCACAGTGATGGTGAAAAAAGCTAATTCACAGCCTGAGAAGGATTAATCTTGCTACTGTAAAATGTCTTGGCTACAGCAAGGGTTAGTCAGTCACGGGACAGACGCAAGCCAGAATTAAACCAAGTGCATACAGAAAATTATGCTTTTCTTGCAAAGACAGAAGGGGGCAAATAACTGTTAAATGGCTTTCTTTGCTACATTTTTTACTTAGCAATCAGTGATACCCTGAGAGGTGTGAGGATGGTACTTTACTCTTCCTACTCCAGTTCTTTCCCCACTCAAAACTGCTCAGACAGCCCTGATTCAGGCAAGGACACTGCACCATCCTGAGTAAAGAAGGCAAACCTCATCCAACTCCAGGACTAACTAGAAGATTGAAACTTTTCTAACCCAGTTGTATTTCTCACTTGCAGATGAGTTAATCACTAATAGCTAGGACCACTTTCTGCCCACCTGCAGCACGGCTGGGTCACCTCAGCTCCCTCCCAGACCCCAAACCTGCAGCACTGTCCAGTGGCTCAGGGAACACCATTCAGCACAGCTGCAGAACTCAAACACAATCCACACCATTCCCACCAGGAAGGCCAGGTTACAGCTCACAGCCATGCAGCACACAGAGGAACCTGAACACTTAACCACTTGCAGTCACATTGCAGGAAAGGTTTGTAAAACAGCAAAAAACAACTTGCAAACATCTGTTTGAGCCCCAATTTTTTACAGCCCTTTGTAACCAGTGTATTCCTTTAGAAAGGAACGTGGGCGTTACAGGTACGAGGCAGTGCTGTCAGGGAAGGAGCAGCAGGACACCTGCATGAGCAAGCTGGAGGTTCTCCATGGATTTTTCAAGACCCCCAGAATCAGATCAGCAGAAGGAAATGCAGATGCAGCATTACAGCTGCAGCACTTTCTGTTTTAGCTTCATTTTGTTCACTCCTTATGGCATGTTTAAACACTATCTGTGAATAAACACTAGTAAAAGTTGTATGTGTGCATGAAGGAAAAGCTCTTTCCCTTTCTTTGGTGCCAGCCAACACCATCGAAACACTGCAGAGACACCCACATCTTAGGAGAAAGGAAAGCAAATGGAAAATAGTTCCATACTAAAATACAGTCAGTGATCACTCAGAGGCTCTTAATGCTGCAGCTCTGATTGCCCTCACACGCCAGCAGAGACAAAGGAATGCAATTTGACTGTGCATTCCTAAAAGGAAATTATATTCCCCTCTCTCTGTCTTTCTTAAGCATTTGCAGTTTTTCAGAAAATGACATCAACAGTATAAATCACCTGGGCCTAATACAATGGACAAAGTCAGAGTAATCAATTCTTATTTATTAATCAGCCTCTATCATGATGTTCCATAATCATTATACCCCAGTTCAGACACAATAATAATGAAGCTAACAGAACTAATGCAATTTGTGGTGAGTAAGAGGTTGGCAGGCAGTGGCAATAACATTGCTTGATAACAATACAGTCAGGCAAACAGGTCTTGGTTGTAAGATATTAAAAAGGACAAAAACACACTAAGGAAAGGAGGTATCAGATGTACATACTTTCAAGCTGCTATTAGAAAAAAACAGAAAGAAAGGAAATAAAGAAGATAATAATGTTAGAGACCAATCTGCATCAACAGAAATGAAGGGCTTAGGGTTATATAAAATCACAGGCACAGTAACAGCATTTGAACATCCTCACAGAATCTAAATACAGAGTGAGGTTACAAGAGTCAGATGAAGGAAAAAATGAACATTTCTTTTGGAAGAAAATTCTTTTAATTACAAAAAGCGTTCTGCCTGGGACACTGCCGCAGGAAGCCTGCAAATCCCAGCTATTTGTGCACACAAAAACAAGAGCCATTCCCTAAACTCGTGGCTACTTCATTTGCCTTGCCTGTGTGAATGGAAGAGCTTAAAAAATGGACCAGGGAGAGAAGCACAAAGCCAGGAATGGTGCTCAGATCCTTGGGAGCAAAGTCTGCTTCAAACAGCACTTTGCTGGGGGTGCTTTTAGCTCTCAAAAACAACCTTGTTCCAATGATCAGAGGAATTTCTGGGTGAGAGGGATCATGGCACCACAGAAGGCACGGTTCAAAGGGACAGCAAGCCACACAGAATAATTCTGTGGCAATATGACCCCTTGAAATGCTCAGAGCAGCAGAGCCCTGCACCTTAAAAATCTCAACTACTAAAAAAGACAGGGTGGGAAAAAAAAAGGAAAAGAAAGGAAAAAAAACTTGTTTATAATAAAGACTACATTCTGTAGCAATTTCCTAGATTCCTGGGGTTAGAAATCTAGATTGCCAATGGATAAGTGAGCCTTAAAATCACATCCCTGCTGACAAAAATTCATTTCTTATAACCGTCTCCATTTACCGGAATGTTGAATCTTTCCCATGGGGAAGGAACAAATGAAAATGTTATTTCTCTGCTCATGAACTCATACCTTTCTGTCTGCTTTTCACTGTTGGCAATTTCATTCTCTTCCAAATTTGACTAAAGCCCATGACCTGGGGGAAATAATGTCTATATAATAATCTTCTGAAACTCTAATTCTGAGTCATGTTTTTTTGGATGTTGCCTCACACTTTATGAAAATTGCACTGAGCTATGAAATGTAAGTGATGTGATGTCTCTGCCTTAACATAATAATTTTGTCTTGTGACCATGTTAATAATAATAATAACAATAATAATAATAATAGAGTCTGTTTTGAAAGCAACAAAACTAAAATAAAATTAGTAAAAAAACCCAATCTATGCCTAACGGCAAAAAAAGATGTTATGGCACCCCCATTCCATAGGTTTATTTTCACTGCCCCGTGGAAAGAACTAGTCACAACCAGTAGCAAATTAATGGTGTGAGAGAGGCAAGCAGAAACATCCTGACTCTGTGGCTGAGCAGCTTAATAGCCCTAAAGCTGCCCTGGCTGTGCTTGGGGGGACCCTGTAAATCCTGGCACTCTGCTCCTGCGGCCCTGGCCAGGCTGAACCCCACATCTGCATGTGGGGAGTGAGCACAAACACCTCCATAAAGCATCATTATTGGCTGGGGCCTCTCGAGCAGCTTGCTGAGCAAACTCAGCAGTGGGGATGTTTGCAGTTGATCAACTCTTCCCCCAAAAGCAGAAATAACTTCAGTGTCATTTTATTGGCTCCACACTGACTGCATCCCTGCCCAGCTCTGTAAATCTACCCAAACAAAGCTGTACATTACCAGATGTTTATTTTATTTTTTTACCCACGCTGACCCATAAAATCTACTATACAGTAGATCAAACGGTAAAAATCATTAAAAACTTGCTCTGAACAAAATTGGTGCTGCCATGTGTTTTGGGCCTTCCTCCACGTGAAGTTCCACTTAGCTCCACAGGTATAAATCTAGAATAACCCCATTTTGAGCAACAGCTCTTTCACATCTGCAGAGGTGCAGCCTTATGGGTGATGCTATTTGGTCTCTCATGTTTCTAAATAACATATTTATTTATTCATTCCTTTATATATATATATACACACACATATATATATATATATACACAGATATTATACACCCAACTGAGAAATGCAAAACAAATAAGGAATGTTTATTGGTTGGAAAAGAAAAGCCTGGCTATGACAAACTGAGAAATTTTTACCTGATGTATGTACCTGAATATCAGATTTGCAGTGAACCAAAGCCCACAGCAATGCATGTTCACTGCCAGGCAAATACCCTGTAAGTAAGATTTTTACAGTGCATCCTAAATCTGCAAATCAGTGGCCATAAAGCACATCTTGAATCATGAAAACAGGGGGAAGTGAGAGGCCAGTCCTTCGACAGCAGACAACATATTGCAGTGTCTGTGAGAATCCATTCTGTCACTCTGCCACGGTCTGGAACCTTCTCTCAGGGGCCCATCCTGCATGGCCCAGGCAAGGCACAGCCTGGCTCCCCACTGCCCCTCGAGCCCTACAGCTGCCCCATCTCTCTGTGGCTGCTTTGCAAGGAAATCAAGCCCTTCAGGCACTTCTGCTTAGCAGGCTCAGATTCTGGGCTCAGGAGTGCTGTGTCTCCAGAGAAACAAAAAAGCTAGAGGAAGATGATTAATGAAGGACCCTCATCCATGGTCTGCTGTACACTAGCACTGGGTTCAAGGGTAGGTCTGGAGCTAAAAACCCAGGGCAAGGCACTCCTGCAGAGCTTCCCAGGGTCCAGCTCCCTCCAGCCAAACCTTGCAGTGAATTCCCCAAAATTTGGGACATGGCTCCGAGCGCTCTGCCTGGGGCAAGGACTGCACAGGGTCTGTACAGGTGGGTGAAGCCTCTTGGGAGCCTCATCCCAAGCCCTTGAAGGGACACAAACACCCCCTGACTGAGGCACAGCTGGGGACAGCACAGCTCAGCCCAAGGAGCTGCACTAATGCACAAAGTGCTATGGCCTTGTGCAGCTTTCCATCAGGCCTAGCACAAGAAACAGACTCAGTTCTAAATCAATCATCTCTGCCATTTGCCTCCTCCCCACAAGAACTTTAATTTGGATAGTCTTCCTAAAGCACCTTTAGATCCTTGGATGAAACCATCTGAGAAGTGCACACTCTTAATTTGTTGTTGTTGTTACTAATGGTGCTGTAATGTATTTTTAAAAAAAAACAAACTTTACAACTTCCTTACATGACAATGGTAAAAGGTTCATTTTAAATAATCAAGAAAGAAATCATTTCCATTAGATAAAGCAGTCAATAGCATCAGAAATGTGGCTGCAATTACTTGTTGCACTTTACAATGAAATCCTTGTAGTATAATAACCACAAGATGATGAAACACATTTTGTCTCCATTTCACATGACTGACCCCAATTTTGCCAAGGACATCGGAACACATTTAACATACTGAAATCTTCCATTAGTATAATGAAAATACACATTATTGAATTCTGTATTTGCTTTATAGTGCTACAAATAGCAAATTCAATCTTTCTTACTTTTGGTGGCGACTACACCTGCATAATTGTTCACGTTTCTCAGAGGCTGAAATAAGCTACAAAATGAAGAAAGGGAAAGATGTTGACCCCACGATCCATTATGCAGCACTTAGGTGATTTTATTTGCTGTATGTATTTAGTAAAAGGGTTGGGTATAACTTAGCAGCCTACAAAAGATATACAACTACCTTGCACAGGCTGCACTAAACCAGCTCAACTCTGAGGAGCAGTTAACAAGAGATGCTGGAGTGCTCCCTGGGAAGGCAGCAATTGCCAGTGCTCATAGCCATGGGCTAAAATTCAGCTTTGCTTCCAGGTACAAATACCTTGCTTTAAAATGACTGTGTCATGGCCCAGCCCAGCATGGAAACACATGGTCAGCCTTTTGCTATCCCTTTTCAAGAGGAGAAACTTCAGCCACAGAAAACTCCTATCAAAGCCAGCAACAGCTTTCACCTGTTCAGTGCAGATGACACCTACCTTCTCTCTGCTCCCATGTCTATCTCTGCTTGCATACAGCAATTTGCTTTAGATCCAGATATTTTCATCTATTTTCTTATCCACAGATCTCAAATCACTGAAATTGAAGCCCCACAACTGAGATGCCCAAGGCAACACTGAGGATTGATTTATATCAGAGAAAAAGAAAAATCCAGTCCTTTAGGCTTCTGGTTGAATACAGTAAAGATTTAGACTTCAAATTTAGACTACCAGATGAAATAAATACTCCTGCCTCTTTTTTTTTTTTTTTTTAAGCCAGTGGCTCGTTATTTTCTTTTCATTAGCTTTAAACTTCATTGCAATGTTGAGATTGTGAGTTATACTTGCAAGGTCCCTAATGTTTCATTTGGCTTCTCTTTCAATGGTTGGCACTCAGACCCCAGGAGGAATCAAGTAAAACAAGCCAGACATCACCCCACTCCTCTCCAGGAGCAGTGCTCAAGGTGTAGTCACTTCTTATTCAAAAATAAGGACCCAGTCATGGATCACAGCTTTCATCTGTTGAGTTCTGTTCAATGCAATCTGCTGAAACATTTACAGGTTATATATTCCACAGTCATTGCTCAAAACAGTGTAGTAAGTGTGGATGGCATGAAATTTGGATCATTAACATCAGCTCCCCTCAAGCTCCCCAGTCCTCGCCATAATTTCAACACCTCAAACAATGGTTCCCACTGCTCTGTGAATATGAGGGATTTAATCTCAGACAATTTGGAAGTCTGCCTCACACACAGAAAGCTCCAGTGTTGCAAATGACAACACAACTCTACAGGGAAGACATTCCACACTCTGACTGCAATCCCAGCACCTTTCTGCTGTACTTGGCTGAAAGACAGGTATGGACTGACAATGAAATTCACAGGCCAAAAAGGAAGTCTGAGTCTCCAAAATTCCAGAAGCACCTTCTGTAAATTGTCAGCCCAGGCCTGCAATGTAGCCAGGAAGGAGAGATGTTAAAAGATGCTGCAGCCTCTGGACTCAAGGCCCCTCCATTGCAGCCCAACTTCCCCCAGAGCAGCTATGGGGTCATTCTGAGCAAGCACCAGCAGGCATTGGGGTCAAAGGGAGCAGTAAGGCCACAGGATCAGCAGTGTGCACAGAACTGGTGCCATAAGCCACGACAGCTGGAGGCAGAGCTTGCTAACAACACTGAGAATTCAGGGTACTCCTGTCACAAGGGGTTCTGGATGCTGCTCTACTTCACAGTCACTTTTTCTGCAGGAGAAAGAAAAGATGGAGAGGACAACAATGTTCTGCTAATGACTTAGAGCCCCTCCCAGGCATCACAGCCTTTGCTGCTCTTCATCTGTACTGCCTGGCTCCAGCCTTGTGCAACCACATGGCTCTACACCAGCATCAGGGAGGCACTGAAAAACACAAGCTTCCTCTCAGAGTCTAATGTTTTACAGTTATCACAGACAAATGTGCAACTGCAAACATCTAAGCACAAAGCATTGGAGACCTTGGAAAGCAAATTGCCTTCATTTGTGCTTCTGCGTGTTTTGAATCCCATCTTTGATCTGATCTCTAACTGTTACTGCTGAAACAGTCTGGAAGATCTATTAAAACTTGCAGACTCTGGTTTTCTGGCTTTCATCAGAATGCCAAATTTACCTCCATCTACTTCATCTGAAAGAAGCTGAGTTACAACAATGAAGCATTTGGAGAAGATGCTCTCGAGGCAAAAACATGTTCCATAAAACACAGAATCTGAGCTGAGACCGAAATGCTGGCTGGATTTCCAAAACCATTCAAGTTAAATGGAATGGTTAAAGAATAATTTCCATTAAGGAAATTCAGGTTAGAATGGTTCTTTAGCAGTCATTTTGACTGACAAAGGATGGATTCTCCATGCCATTACACTGCTTTTCCTCCAGTGCAGTTCTATCTATTTCAGTGTTTACTAATTCCAGTTGAAGGGAGATGATCAAAATTAGAGTCAATTGAGTCTGATATAAAGAAGTTCTCAGATTTCTCCACTCCATTAACATCAATTTCTGCACTCCATTAACAGCAGCTATATTCTGGTGTAACTGCATTGATTTCAAAAGAGTTACACCATTCTGATGTCGGTGTTAAAAGAAACAGAAAATCAGACCCTATTTCTTTAACAGTTTTATTCTTCTCAAAAATATTACTTCCCTCAGACCATTTGTGCAAACGAAACACACAAATATTCTTGTAAAATGTAATAGCTGAACAATCCAGCAGATAAGAACTGTATTTAGGTTCTGACCCAAAGCCTAGTGAGGTCAGTGACTTTTACATCAGAGCCTTTGCCCCCGCTTTAACCAAAGTTAACACACCACACCAAGGATGCTGCAGTCCTGCCCTGCAGTGCTAAATGGACTGACCTTTGAACCCCAGCTGCTGAAAATAATTGCACTGAGCCACGTCAACTACTTCCACTGCTGCCCATTTTACAGTAAGCTAGGTGTTCCCAGATAAATTGGATTGCAGGACAAGGAGCTCCCAGCACAAGGCTCTGAGGCTCTCTGTGCGCCTGCGCACGGACTCGTGCAGACACATAAATACCAACTCCAGGTATCACAGAGGATGATCTGCTCTATTAACTTCCAGTCACTCAGAATTATATGTACTGAGCTCAAACAAAGAATGTGCATTGACTTCAATATGCTTTAAATCAGGCCTAAAATAAAGAGATTGGTAGGACTGAAGTACAATAGCCTCTTAAATATTTCAAAAGCTACAGTTTAGCAGAATGAAAATGTGCCATAGCAGTGCTGTTCCTAGAAAACACACACACCAGTCTGTGCACATGGCTGTGAATAAACAGCTGACAGTCTCTGCATTTACTCTGAAGCAATTGCTTAAATAAAAAAATTGTCTATGACATAAATAATCCAGTAGGTTAAAGTCCCAGAAGTGTCAGCTTCTGTATTATTGATGTCTAATATTTTAAAATAAAATCAAGTACGATTAATCTTCTTGTATTACTACAACGAGTGGAAAGAAATCACTGGCAGAATGCATTAGTGGTTATCAAAAACAATCAACTGCATTTTCCACATTCAACCAAAATGAGTGGATGATACTAGAAGAAAGATTAAATGGAAAACTGATCATAGGATATGGAAGCCTTTCTCTGTTTTTAATGGAAATACATATGAAAATATCATTACAACTGTGCTGCTAAGTATGCAATACTGAGGTTGCTGAACCAAAATAAATTGGTATTGAAATGCCTGACAAAAAGGTAATAACCTTGAAATGGGTTTGATGGTTCACTTTGAGCTCTAGTTCTACCAGATCTTTAAAAAAAATAATCTAACAGAATATTGTGATGTCACCCATTCCCACTGGGTCTGATGCACTGCACATTCTGAGTGAGTCTGTGGCCCTTCAGTGCTAATCAGGCTGTAGAGGGCTCACGTAGTGAAAACAAACCCCTCTGACAATCACCAGGAGAAGGTTCTCAATCAAATTCTGCCACACAACCAACTCAATGCATTGTTTCTGAGGTCAGAGGATGTTTTTCAGAGAGCCTGACTATGCAAAGCTTGATCCACACTAGCTTAATTCACAACCACACAGAAATGCAAACCAGAGTAGGCACAACAGATTAACTAACTATGTACAAAAGTTACCAGCGCTGCCTGTGGAAGTACAGGTCTGTCAAGATTGTGTAAAATATTCACCAAAAAAAGTGTTATCCTTTTCCAGGAGGAAAAAAAGGGTTTAAATCAAAATAAATGCTTAATTCACATGGAAATGTAAAATCCATGGGATTAGATTCAGCAGTATTATATCAGAAATGCAAAACTTGTGTTTCAGTATTGATTAATGCCAGCAAGGCTTGAATTTGCTTGTAATTTACAATCACTTCCTTCAACAAATGTCTTCATTTAGTATTATTATGAGTTTGGCATGACAAGATTATTACAGATCACTCTCTATCAGGAAGAATCACCGAGAAACCCACCATTTATTTGGAAATACTGCAACAGACATGATTGGGTGAGAAGGTATAAACATGGTTTATGCACAGAGTGCTGTACATTACTCAAGTGCACTCGTGTCACATGCAGATTAGGAAAATTATTAGTTCTGTTCTGATGGTGTTCACAATATGCTGCAGCCAAACTCATGGAAGGTGTAGTCCCTCTGCCTGGAGATTCCAGCTGGAACTGCTGCTCTTATACTGGGCAGTGCTGAAGGCAGGAGAGCCCCAGCAGTGCAGGGAGGGCAGGCAGCAGCACAGAGCCAGGCAGCTCTGCAAACAGCCAGGCTGCTAGGGAGGACATCTGATGATTAAAATCAGGTGGGCAAAGTAGTTCCCATCCCCTAGACCATCTCCCCCATCCCCTGCTGGCAGCTGTCCTTCCACCACGGCAGAGACAGTGACACAGCTCATGAAGCAGCTTCTGGAGTGCTCAGCTTTTCAGCTTGGAGTATTTTGCCTCCAATTTGAGTTTAACTTAATGTGCTTTAGCAGCCATTCGTTCACCTGCCTTGCTGAGGAGTAATCTCCATCACAGGGGCAGGACAGGCAGCCTGAGGGCCACGACCTCTTCAGCTGGCTTTGCCTTTAATTTGCCACAGCTTGCAAGTCAGGGAGCTGAGGCAGGGCTGGATTTCAACAGAGCACTTAGGACCAGTGAAATCTGCACAACAAGTGGTGATTGAAGTCAAGCAGGTGCCTAAATGCTCAGCCAGATTGAGATCATTGAACTTGCACCAAGACTCTGGACATGCCTGGACAGCTCAGTTGACAAAATCCATCCATGGGATGAATGCAGTGCCTGTCCCAGCCTGTGTGTTATTGACATTGACTTGAAAAAAATTTAGATTTTTATATAGAAGTGTTCTGAATGAAAAGCTTTAACAACCAATATCACAAAGCATGCACATTTCCACTGAACAGGACTGTAAATGCAACATAAAGCAGAAGAGAACATACAATTCTTCCAGCCTTTATCATTCACACTGAATTTGCAAAGTGCAGATCATGGCAGACACTGAAACATTTTCTCATTTTGAAAGAAGTCCAGGCAAGCACCACATGCTGTGAAATATTATCTTATGGGAGTTGTTTTGATAAAAACAAACGGCCAATCCTAAAGATTAATGCTTCATATGAAGTATTCAGGTTATTAATCCCACCTTCTTCTTTCCACCAGCCCTGGTAGTGAGTGTTTTCTGGAAAACTGCATGGAGCCAGATGGTTAACTATTGGAAATCTATACTAAAAAGATTAATGTTACCCCATGACAGGGATCAGTCATTTGTAGAGATCTCCTAATACAAACGCTGCCATTTGTTTATTCAGACTGGCTGGATGAGCCATACTCTGAGGAGAGCCTAATTAGTTCTCAAAGATTTTCAAAACATTGGAGCCCAGCTGCTGAGCTGCAGTTCCACATCTGAAGGGAAATTACAGACGTATCCAAGTACCACCAATATCCAGGCAGGCAGGTAAGAGTGTTGCTCTTCAGTTCTCTCTGAGCTCTTCATTCTAACACAGTCTCAGAAAGCTTCAGGTGTCCTGGACAAGTGAAATATTTACTGGAAAGACTCCAGTGCCAGGCACAGATTAAATATTGTAGTATTGGGTGCCATCAGGAGAGACAGGAGAGCTGGGCACAGCCACAGTCTGAACGACCCCCTACCCCCATCAGTCCCAGCAGAGCCCACTCAAAGGCACAGGAACAAATTCCAGCCAGCCTCACATGGTGCTTTTGTGTGTAAACTGAACTTACTGCAAGGGAGATGGGCAGGAAAGAAACAGGCATTACACGAAAATTTCAAAGTGCGAACAGTACTTACTAAATTTCACAGTAGCCCTTCTTCCAGATGGATAAAAGAACCAATATGTGCAAGGCCACTGCAATTTCCAAAGCACTCAGATTAAACCCCCTGCATTCAGGGGAGCGGTGAAGCACATGCTCTAAAGTGAAGCACACACTTAAATCCCATTGACTTCAGTTATGCATGTGTGCTTACACGCTCTCCTGAATAAAATAGATGTAAGCATGTGTTTAAACTTGAACCTCTGCTTTGTTGAGATGAGACTGTGGAGAGTGAAATTTAAACTGGAGAAAGAAATGGTGCTTTTATCTCCAGGCAACAAGGCCTTTCCATCAGCAGAGAATAGAGCCAGGGGTTTTTTGGGGAAAAAAATCACATACAAGTGCTTTTCTTTTCCTTCAAAGGGACATAAAGAGTGAAGAAAAAAAAAAAAAAAAAAAAGAAGAAAAAAGAAAAAAAAGAAAAAGAAAACCATTAAAATGGAATGTTTTTACATAAACTATCCAAATGCTCAGTTCATCAGTTTAAGAACACTGCCAGTGTTGAGGCTGAGGCCAGGCCAGATGTTGAGTCACAAACAGCTGTTGCAGTTGAAGCCATTGCAAACTCCCCACTGCTTGTTATTGCACCCCCATGGAAGTTACCACACCTGCCCTGCAGCCAGCAGAAGGGATCTGTTCATTCACCTTCCTCTAGCACCAGCAACACCAACCAGATCAGCTAAAAAGAGCAAAATGAACTGGAGCTGTGATTAAATCCACGCAGTGTTGGACAGGGAAGGGGTGCAGGAACACTCCCAGAACTGGCAGGAGATTTCAGACAGTGAGAACAACTACAGCCTCGAGATTCACATGCATGCTTCATACTTTGGAGTCATATATCAGGATTTTTTTCAAAAAGTAGCACCTGACAAAGAAAACACATTCAAAAAAACAGTGTTTCAGTGTTTCAATTCAAATTACAACCATTTGAATTTTTTTTTTTTTTTTTTTTTTTTGGTATAAAGAAAGGTGAAGCGTAATGGGCTAGGCTAAAAATCAAAGTGAAGAACACATGAAAACATCATTTTTCTTGTAAATAAACTTCTTGAGTAAAACAAGCAAAACCCCTCCAAAAAAGAACATTTTTTAAAAAAGCATTTTCCTAGAAAGTTACACAGAAAAATAAGATCTGTGCAGTGTGCCACACCTCTGGGGCCTGTCTTGTTACTCACTGACTCAGCCAGAGCAGCTCAGCAGCCTGGCACAGCTGCTGCAGCCAGTGGAGTTGCTGGGAAATGGAACTCTGGTACCAGAGCTGGGCAGTTTTTCTTTTGAATCCTGAGCCTTTGCACATCCACAGCAACACTGATGGCTATGGACAGCAACGGTGAACTGGCTTCTGATTTAGAAGATCACACAGTTATTTACATGTCATATTTTTGCATTATAGTATTTTCTCTCCAATGGGTTTTTTTTTGTTTTTTTTTTTTTAATCTCAAATTTCACACTTCTCTTCTGAGCTTTTTGATACAAGGACTCTTGATACATAGAAGCTGCCATAGCACCAAAATCAGAATCATTCTGGCACTACATAAAAATTTAAACTGAAATGTTTTACATCTCATCCGAAAATCACATCCCATTGATCCTGTATCACTGATTCCATACGTGTCCATTCATGATGCAGGAAAGTATTTTCTCACAATGCATATGCAAAAGCTCCATGAAACAAAGTAGGATAAACTACACTTAAGTCACCTTAATTTGGAGAAGTGAGAGCTTTCAAAACAGGTATTTATTAAGAAAGTGAATTTCTAAATAGTATCCTTCTCGGTGGTATAAATATCCAACATAGACTTAATCAAGAGCACATCTTGGAGGAAATATTAAAGCAGCATATGATTTGATACCAATGAAAAAAAAGCAATCAAAGCAGAGCATGGCAATAAATTAATAGAAAAGGTTATCTATCCAAACCAGACTAAAAGTAATTTTGTAAGTCAGCAGTAAAAAGTTGAATAAACACTAATTTAATCTATTTTAGATGCAGCAGTCAACAGATGAAATATTTTACTGCTCTCAAGCTATGTGAACACAGTCAACTGACACAATAATTGAAAAGGAGAGAGAAACAGAGACCCTGTGGAAGCAGGAGCACAGGAACAGGGGGGAGACACAGACTCCTGGGCAAGGGAAGCTGTCTGTCAAGGCAAAGCTGCAAAACAGGGTTTGGATGCAATGACCTGCAGATAATGGTTGTGACCTGTTTCTACATCCTGCCTTTCCACATGCTTTAAGGCTGCTCAATCACCCTTTTATAGGGAACAAGCATTTCCCCCTCCTCTGGGGTATGCAGAGAAAGGGAACAATTAGCATCTCCAAAGAGGATTCCTGTGTCATAAGCAACAAATTCCCTGATACTGTGCAGTGAGGAAGAAATAGATGGGAGAAACAGAACAGGTTGTCAGCAGAATTTCTGGGGATTGCCACTTCTCCAAGCCCTGTATTCCAATTGTTCCCTTACATATTCATCACCAGCATGAGGCAGAGGCCCCTGGAGAGGACCTGGAGAAGTTTTAGGAAATCAGGCTACCAACGGCAAAAGATTGCTGTCATTTATTTCCTAGCTGACATTACTTATGCAAGTGAGCATGTGACAGCCTACCCACAGCTCTCCCCCACGCTGCCTGGAGTTCTCTTTATCTTTCCAAACAAGCTGCAGCAAACCCACCTTCAGCTGAACATCCCAGGTGATATTTTCAAGAAATAATAAAGAGGCTTTAGTTATTATCACTCCAGGCATTTGTACTGCAGATAGGCAAGGAAAAGAACTTTATAACTGAGCTCAGAAATGAATGAAGAGCAAATTCAAAGCAGTTTAATGACACTCAGACAATGATAGCAAAGCAGAGGAAAGAAAAAAGAAACACTGGCAAATGAACTGCAAAGATGAAAGCAAGAAGTAATCAATGGCTAATGATGATACAAGCAACAAAATTAAACCTAAGCTTTGACATTGAAAGGCACCTAAGCAAGTGAGCTCCTAAGCCTAAAGCCAGGCACAAACTTGATAAAACTGTCAGCAGGTTAACTCAACAACAAGCATTCCTCAAGTCTTCCTTTTAAATAAATGAATGTAGACATTAGAACATGGTTTTCGAGTTAAATACAACAAAATTTCTATGATTCAATGAGAACAAAGTCCTTTGAACCGATGAAGTACTCTCTAAGAAAGAATATTGTGCTCAAAGGGCTGTCAAGTGGCCTCTTGCTATGAATTCATAATGATGTTGACCTTTTATTTACTGTTTCTATATCACAGGCAATTTAAGTAAGCAAGATGTACTTAGTAAACCAAAACCATAAAAATATCTGCAAACTGCTGGGAAACACTGGGCAAATGAAGGGCACTGGGGATGAATGAGGAAAGTTATTAAGAAACAGAGGGGGAATCATAAGAAAGTGTTCTCATTTGCTTTCTCAGGGTCAAGGAGTTCTTCTACCACAGAATAAAATGCAGTGTCACACCAGGTGTCATTGCATTAATACATCACAGAGCCAAGGAGGACACTGCTCTCACTGTCATTTGCAGGCCTTTTTTTTCCTTTTTTTTCTTTTTTTAACAGCATTAATTTTGCATTAGCTTGGATGGGGAAAAAGGATGGCATATAAAGGGAGAGAGGGCTGAATTAATATTCATAAGCAACATACTGGAAGAATGGAGAAGGGGTGATTTGAGGGAGCTTGGAACGGGAAAGGAGAGCAGACATTAGTCCTAGAGACCTCCTGCATCACACGCTCTGCTCCCAAGCAAGAACTGCTGTGTCTCTTCCCCATCCACACTAAATATTGCCTGCTCTGAACAGCTTTTGGATTCCCCACTCCAGGGCACTCCGGGGAGGAAACTGTTTTGGCTGAAGTTGGGCAGGAGCAGGTGGCACTCACCAGCTGTAAGTAATTTTGCTCTTGTTGGCACCACAGCAGGTCCTGGACCTCACACAGTTCGTGTTCAGTGGGGAAGGGGGAGTGGAGAGGGAGCAAACAAGTCCTGGGTGGTGTTTAACAGCATCCCAGGCTCCAGGCTGCCTCTTCCAAGCTGGCAGCTGGAGCAGGCAGCAGAGGACACGGAGATGGCTGCAGGGTTTGCTGTGAGAGCCTGACACAGCTGCCACTCCGAGGGGGAACAGCCCTGCCAGCCAGATGTTAATGCTGCACAGGAAGGGAGGAGAGCAGCAGAACTCAACACCAGGTGTCAGTGATCTCTCTGCAGATGGACTGTCACCATCAGGGCCTTCCAGAGAGCCCCATCACACAACCATTTCCCAGCATCTGTGCTGCCAGTTCTCCAAGCTCTGCGTGTGCCCATCTACAGAAACAGAGGCTGCAGGTGGAAAAGGGGCTACTGCTGCTGTGCCAAGGTACAATGGTACAAATACTTCAATTGTTACATTTAATGTCATATTCATCAAAGAAAAGAAAGGAGAGCCTGGATGCCATAAATGTGGCAAAGCCATCAAACTGCTGTCTAGAAGCAGTTACTTCCATCTTCAGAAGCCACATGAGAAAACAAAAGCTAACCATGGACGCAGAACAGGAGGCAGCAGCTCTCTTCCCTTCTCCATTCTTCATCACAACAGTGGGAACATGGACTTGCATGACCATCTCTACTGGAAGAGGTTTTTTTATGTGCTTGAAAAATCCTTAATCCCTCTCTTTTCTTTCAGCTGTGCACCATGAAACCCCTTACACCTGGGGTCAGAAATGATTCCTTGAAACTGCAACACATTCCTCTTGCATTCACTGATCTACTCCAGTCCAGCACTTGGTTTGAAAGGTTCCTTGCATTTCCAAATGACACAAGTGTCACCATGTGCTGTGCTGATGCCACTCCAAACACGAACTTCACCCTCTGAGCCAGCCTGGCACATGCACTCACCAAAACAATTATTTTTTCCCCTCCAAGATCACCTTTCATCCCCACCCCTGACAAAGAAGTCCTCCTTGGCAAAGATTAACACTTTGCTAATGAAGTTCTCCCCAATCTCTTATTTTCCCTGATATCTGTTCCACCATTTAACAACAACCTCTTTTCAGCTGCAAAGGTGAACAATTAGACAATGCTATCAGTATTAGGAAGTTCTATTACAGTAATAACTTGAAATCTGTTTGCCCAGTACTCCACATACACCCAGGTGGGCACTCTGTGGTGAACAGTGCTGTTACACAGGCCATGGAATGAAAGGAACAACTTAAACACTCAAAATAAATTCTCACAGAAGCTCTTTTCATTCACAGACAACTGATTTTTACAGGTTTTTCCTACAAAATATTTCACAGTGATGCTACAGAATATGGCCGAGTGCACTGATCTGACATGCCAGCCCTGAGATGGTCCCAGCAGCACAGGCAGGATGCAGAGGGGCTGGCACAGCCACAGCAGCAGCAGCACAGGCAGGATGCAGAGGGGCTGGCACAGCCACAGCAGCAGCAGCACAGGCAGGATGCAGAGGGGCTGGCACAGCCACAGCAGCAGCAGCACAGGCAGGATGCAGAGGGGCTGGCACAGCCACAGCAGCAGCAGCACAGGCAGGATGCAGAGGGGCTGGCACAGCCACAGCAGCAGCAGCACAGGCAGGCAGCAATGCCCCAGCAGGGCAGAGTGCAGGGCTGGCACTGCAGGAGCCAGAGCTCTGCTCACCTCAGGCCTCAAAGCACCCCAGGTGGCATCCACAGCCCTCTGTGGGAGGGAGAGTTCACAGCACCAGGAGAGATGGGATTTCAGGAGGTGAAAAGAAGCTACTTCAGCTGAATGCACATTAACCCTCAGGTGGAGCAAAGATGAAAATATTTGCCCTGATTTTTTTATTTTTTTAATAGATCTACCCTTGCTAAAGGAAAGGCCATCAAAAACCTTGACTTCCTAATGGTCTGAAAACAGCAATAACCTAATAATCATTTTCTTATGGACAAAATACTCCCAAATATTTCTAATGAACCATTACAGCATGCATTGCAAATTTACAAGCCTTCATTTAATTACTTCCACCGAAACAAACACACAAATCTTCCAGCTCGGTGCTGCCACACGCACAGACTCTCTGAGCACCAAGCCCTCAGCAACCTTCCTCTGATGGACATTTTTTTTCCAGGAAATGACACAGAGACATAGGTAAAAGGTGATTTAGATAGACTGCTGTGTCACAAATTGTCAGGATCTGATTTAAAGACCTTGCCTTTGTCAAGAAAGACAGTTGGGTGTCTGCTTTAAAGAAGTACTGGGAATATTTTCATCAAAGGTTTGAATTGAAAAACAGTGGGAGGTAAATATCTGAGATGTTGCCAAGAAAGACCGCTATATCCGTGCAATTACCATTAACAGGGGACAGCAGTGGTTCAATGAAGTAATTCAATCTGGTGTCCTACATTTTATCAGACAGCAATTTTGAGTTCTGACATAAAAGACAGAGAAAGGGGATTGGACTATTTTCTCTGAAATTCAGCCTTAATTCTTGCAATCAGGAGATGTGTTCTCTGCTTCAGGTGCAAGCCTACTATCCCTCCAAGGGACTCAAAAGAATAACCCAATATTCACCTTCAAAAGAAGAATAACCTAATATTCACCTTAGCACCGCTCATTCACATAGGAACAAGTCACACTTTGGGCAAGTTTCAGAGCTGAGTGCCTGCAGTATTACAGCAGTGTTTTCCTCCTGACTTGAATATCTCAGTATTTCCTTACTGGGGAATTTTGCAAGAAGAAAAAGACCTATTGTTTTAAAAATAATAAACAAAATGGTGCAGCCTAAATTGATAAAAGTATTCTTCCAAAATTTAAGAGAGGGAGAGAGAGAGACTGTATTTCTCAGAAAATGGCAACATGAAAAGCTTCTGGAAACTGTCATCAGAATAATGCCATCACATGGCTTCTCCTCATCATCCATCCACACTCACACTTCTGGTTCCTTAGAGGCTTTGGCATTATCTTTCTCCACAGAAATCCTATCAGTCAGTCCAATGACTGCACTGGTGCATTCCAAGGTCACCAGGTTTGCAGGGCAGCTCTGCATTTCTCCTCTGCAAGGCAGCCCAGGCTGGCATAGGGCTCTCACACTGGGCTCAGGAGGAGCTTCACTCCCTCTCCACACAGGGCCCTTCCAAACAGGCACCACAAACCCCCTTTCCAGAGAAATCACCACATTTTAACCTTTCACCTCCTTTCTACCACAATGCTTTTTGCCATAACCCCTTTTTGCATGTACTGGCAAATAAATTCTTGTGTTACACCATGTAGAGATCTTGAAAGGTTCTCCTGTTAGCAGCACATAGTTGAAAATATTAATTTATATTTTACTGAGCAAAATCTCACCACATGAGATAATTTGCAACTGGAACAGTCCAGTGTCGCTCTTTCCACTGGGCTACAAATTCCACCAAGCTCCAAAACATCACAAACAAGAACAAACTGGCTCCTGTGTCATACAGAACGTGGTCACCTGCACATGGCACAAGCCCAGGACTCACTGCAGCACTCCAGTGAGGGATTGCACAGCTCTTTCCTTTTCATAAAACCACACAGAACCTCCTCTAAAGGATCAACACTATCTTCCCTCCAAAATATAAAACATACAATGCTACTGAGCATTCTCTTGTAATGATACAGAACTGAGACCCTCAGAAGATGAAGGCTCTGTATATGACAGCTTAACTGCTTGCAATCAAACTAATTTGCAGCACGATGACCTGAAATGAGTTTAAAAGCACCATAATGCATGTTTAGCAATCAGTGAAGCAATCCTTTATTATTCAGGTTCACATCTGCAATTTGTGTCACGTGTTAGGGGAAACAGAAAGAGGGGAAACACAAAAAGGAATCCTTTTGCTTGGCAGGAGTTGATGAGCAAAACATCAGCCACAGTAACATGGGGCATTCAAGACCAAACAGACTGACAGCAAATCTTAAGTCTTTCTGCTACTTATAGAAATCTTATCATGTCCAGAAGAAGAAATTATTAAATTAAACACTTGCCTATAAGTGATTATGTCTTGATTTTTCTGAATTTATTTTGGCTGGATAAAAATTATTAAGCAAGTTCACCTGAAATACCACAAAAAATATGAACCAAGAATGCCTCCAGGATTTTCAACTGTAAATGAAGTTATCAGCCAGCCACTTTCAACACTCCCCTTCCTACTGGTTCCAGAGGAGGAAGACACTTAAAAAAAAAAGGAGATTTTCATATCCCCCCTCCAAATACATAAATCCTCGTATTTCCTTTCTTTCCCCCCTTTTTTTTTTTTTTTTTTTTTTTTTTTT
>VZUI01049243.1:0-14974 GCA_013401135.1 Cettia cetti | reverse complement strand
ATCTATCTATCTATCTATCTATCTATCTATCTATCTATCTATCTATCTATCTATCTATCTATCTATCTATCTATCTCTACATGTTTAGAGGGAAACAGACAGGAAGCAGTTTCCACTGTGGTAATTCAGTGAGGCTAGAGCATGACTTTATGCTGAGCTATATCTCTTGCATCCTATGCACATAACAATACATGCTATCTCACGGCAAATTCTAAACCAAGGAAGGGCTGCCCAGTTCAAAGTGTCTTCCCAACCTGTACTACTGTATGAAGAATTGTACACAGGCAGCTGGAGAAACATGGAATGTACTACAATTTCATATATTAAAGTATGCAGTCTGGAAAGTGCAGGCAAGAAGAAATCCATAAAGCCACTATGTCATTCTTTTACAGGGATGATGGGCTGAACAACACCTTGCGTATTTCTAGTCCCATCATACAAATACCTCTTACCACACTGTAAGCACTTAGGTGTTTCACAACATCCCAGGAAATTACCTTAATTTCACAGAGTATTCTCAATCAGTATTTAAAAAAAATATTTTCTGTAGCATAACACCCTCCTAGTCAATCTTACAAAACAGTAGATATTCAAGCATTAAGGCAGCCATCAAACTGGGACAACCTAAAACTGGGGAAATACTTTAAAAAATAACAAGCATTAAGCAGCATGCCAAATATCTGACTCACTGCAAGACTTGTGAATTAGATGCCAGGGCATTAATGTCTGAGTATGACACTGTACCCAAGATGCTGTAAAGACTCTGAGATTTTACCTGGGACCTGCTAGTCAATGGATCTGTGACAACATCTCCTCTCTCTGCAATGTAATTGTCCTTTCCTGCAATATATAGCATAAACTGGACCAAAATGTGACACAAAACTGTAACGTGGTACAGGAGGAAAGGCAGAGCAGCTTCAAACTCTGGGAGGAAGAGGTGGATTACTACTCTGTGAATTACTACTCTGTGAATTACTTGTGGGGCATTACCAACAGAAAGGTAGCTACCAACAGGGGAAACCCTGTCACTCTTCCTGTTCTAAGATTGTTACTCTAGCATGAAATTCTGACAAAACTGTCTATTTTGAAACCTCCTCCCTCACAGAAAACCTTTCTTCACACAACCACAGGGAGGGCAAGGAGAGTTGCCAGTAAAATAGAGCATGGGGATTGTAAGAAATCTTTTACAACAGCTTCCCTTTATCCACCAAACTAAACACTCATGCTGCAGTCAGTCATTTTTTTGAGGGATTTCTACTGATCCTTCTTCCTTCAACAGCTGAACAGATATCCTTAGAAAAGGCCAGCAGTGTACCCATGGAGTACCCCAAGGACACCATCTGCCCTTCCAGGATCACAGCATTAGACCCTATATCAGCTTCACTTTTACTTCTAACTGTAGCTTCTTTGAAGGACTGGGTAGTAAACAGGGCTTTAGCTTGCTGGAATCAGTTAACACCAAGATTTATCTTGCATTATTAATACATACTGTAAAAGGACTGGAACTGTAATTACTTGTAGGCTGAATGCCTAAGGTTTGGAGCACAAGCTATTTGTTTGGTGTTTGCCTGGCTCTGGTCTGAACAGGATTCTCTGGTCATACAGCAGATTTGGGGCAAACCCTGTCTGTTTACTTTATTGGGAGCAGCCAAAGGGCCCGGGGAAGCAACTGGGGGAGTGGCAGCTCTCAGCTGAAGCAGTCAGCCTGCCTGCAGCTTACCATCAAAAACTCCTTTCCCTTGCTGTAGGTTCCTAAAAAAATGCCTAAGCACCTGTCTAACTTTATTGCCCCCAATTGGCTTCTCTGGTTTTAATACAGGAGAGCTTAGAAACTCAGGATGACAGGAAAAATCTCAAGCTGATTTTCACACAACAAAAACATCGCAGCAATCCCTGCCTATCTCTTACCCCCTCCCTGCCCCAACTGACAACTCATTTGGCGGTTTCCCTTTCTGACTGACAGATCCACAAGAACTTGCTGTTCAAAAAGAACTTTTATGAAGAAGATAAAAATGTATTTTATGTTTCTTTTTATGTACTTTGTAACTCACAAAGTGATAGACAGGAGAGTTTTGTGAGGTGAATATTATTTATGAAAAGTGATACACTCAAAATGAGGCAGGGATTTATTGTAACTGGAAAAAGAAATACAACAGCTAGTCTCAAAACTGAATTTGTATTCCTTATGAGGGCCTAAAGCTGCCAGTACTCATCATGTGAGAACTCTGACCTATAAATAATCTTGGCTTAGAACAAATGAACATTTTTGCATAATGCATTACAGTTTTCTGGCAGAACAAAAAATAACACCACACCAAAACCACATCTCGTTTTTAAGGAAAAAACCCCAAGCCAGTAAAGCCAACCTCCAAAAAAGGAAATGTCTAATCTACAAGTGCAAGTATCCAAGCATGTCTCCAACCCTTCTCATTCCTTTTAATAAGAGAGGAAACCAGGCCACCAGAAGTTTACAGACTAATGCAATTACAGGGTGGCTCAATAAGCACTGATTTGTCTGTCCTCTGTGACATGCAAGATAAAGTTATGCTAACACGTCTGGCTTTCCTTTCACAAAGCTGAATACTTACAAATCAATCACAATGTATGTTTTTCAGGAGGGAAATAGCCATCAGTTGTTTGCAAATATATGAATGACCACTTCTTATAGCTATTTTTAAGATCCATTAACTAAATAATTGGATTTACCTATAAATAACAAATGTATTTTCATCAGATAGCATTTAACATTTCTTACATCACAGGTGAAAAAAAATCCTCTTAGCAGTATTAAAAGGCAAATAAAATTAAACTCATAATCACAGCACCACTTCAGAGCCACTATGAACCTTGAAAATTCTGTGAATACGAGGATGCAAGTACGCCATTAAAAAGTCACTCGCTGTAAAAAAAGCCAGTTGAAGAAAAAACAAGTTGTTTTGCTGTTGGTAAGTGGGATGAATGTGGAATTGGCCTCTCTTCTGGAACGGTGAGCAGCAGTTTGCACGTGGACAACAGCAGAGATCTGGACCAGCTCCAAATGTACTGAAAGCAGAGCTCATTTGTTTTTAGGAACTACAAACACTATAGACCAGGCCATTAAAAGAAAAAAGCTGGAATCCTGATGCTTAAAGTGACAGTCTCAGAGCTGGTTCCTGACATCAATTTCTAGGACAGACAGATCTAGACATTACTGATGTGCATGCATTCAGATCTGAATGCTAAATTTCAAGTATTCAACAAATGGCAAATTTGGGGTTATCAGTGTCCCACCAAGAGGAAAAATAAAAAACACACTAGAAGGCAAATCCAATCACTAACTTAACATCCAGTGCTTAAGAATCCCAGATTCTGAAAAGAAAGGAGTAAAGTACTACTTAATTTTCATCACAACCTATATAGCAGTTACCAAGAGTACTTTGCTGATCGTTGAATCTGAAACACCCATGCCACAGTTTGAGGGTTGACATTTCTCCTATCCAAGGACCATGATCATTCACATTGTTGACTACAAGGGAAAATACCCAGCTTGCAAAAGGATAATTCAACTTAACCCAGGCAGGACCTGAGTGGGACCTCTGTGTTCTTCTGTGAGAACATGGAAAAGCTCCTGTTTTTCTACCCAGAAACGCCCTTCATAGCATGCTGGTATTCTGCTCAGTGGAAGCTATCATGCTTTGCTACACTTTATAACTTTGTACTCTTTATACCCTTTACAGGCATGCATAAAGCAGTATTTTGTGTTATGGCAGCTGATGATTCCAGGAAACACATGTGGACAGAGCATTGCTGAGTAAGTTAGCTAAGCAGAAATTACCCAAAGGAAATAAATGCCTTCTATTAGGGAATTGTGAACATCTCAGCAACTAAGTAACAACATGGCTAACATGCTTATCAGTGTGTTAGCACTGACATCTTACCAATAAGCGTCTTAAAAGGGATAAAGAAAGATCATAGCTTTCTGAGATGATTTGACAATCATTATAGAAGCACTGCCCAAACCTGCAGCATAGTTAAGGGCATGTCTTCAAAGCAGAGCTCACCCAGACTCACACCTCTGTGTTGCACTCACCACTCTGGTTTGCACACAGACACCTCATTACTGGGTTTGGGAAAAGCACCCTTCTAGCCCAGTAACACAGGCTAGAGTCCACATGGATCCTGTGTTCATCTTGGAACTACTGCGAGTGGCTGCCAGTGGTCCTCATCCAACCCCAAATATGAGTCTGCATGCATCTGGTGGCAACACACGTGCTAATTTTGCAGCGGAAATGGTAATACAAGTACAGCCCTTAACTACACTGAAACTGCAAAAGGAACTCTTAACCAAGGCTCTTCACCTTGACCATTTCATCAGGAAATCTGATCAATGCTCAGAAGCTCTCAGCACAGCTCAGATGGGGAGGGACCTCAATGTACTAGATAATATCCTGGTTTTAAAACAGCAATTATAACCTGGTCACAGCCTCCAACAAGAGCTTAGCGAAGAGGTGGACACATGAAGGCAGACTGCAATATCAGGTGACAACAAGATGAAAGCAGTATTAATGAAAAGTGGAGGTCATGCACATGCCATCAACATTACTCTTCTCAGCCACAGGTGTGTGCTGGCATGAAAAGGGTAAGCCTTGAAGGAAGAGAGTGGCAAGGTTTTTTAGATAGTTAGATAGACTGTAATTAAAGCCATAAGCAAGAACTTCTTCCAACCTCACAGGTTATGCAAGGTAGAAAGCAACCAAAAAACCTCCCAATCACTCTGCAATCTTCAGACAAAGCCTATCCCTCAAAGAAGCACAAGATATTTCTCATTGCACTGGGGAGTGTTCAGGGAGACCATGAATAAAATAATGCCTATTTTCTAACAGGAGTATCTTAGCAATGATTACAATTAATGAACGGAACAATTTATTAAGGGCTTACAGGACATGTGGAATCAAAACTGGATGTTTTTCTAGAAGATACGCTGTAATCCAAACAAAAATCGATTTAGGGAAGTCCACTAGTCTGTGTCACAATGCCAGTCATAATGGGATCACAGCTGATGCTTTAAACTTTATAATCCATGAATATAGTGAGTCATGAATATCAACAGTACTGTTCCTTCCTCCAGTGAAGTGTCTGGTGATATGATGCCTAGATGTGGGTGGGTTATGATTAATGACATATTCTACTGTGACTTTGCTCAAGAACCTTTTTCCCTAATGACTGCCATGGCTTGGACAAGTTCAGTTCTTCTTCCAGGAATTATGATTCAAAAATTGACTTCAGCAAAAGCTCAATGTTTTTGTATTTATATCCACGTATGCTTTCCCAGCACAAAACCAGCAAAGATGTTCTAATGGGAACTGAAGACAAGTTTTAATTATTTAGAATTTGTACCAAAATGGCCCAGAATAAATCTATGAAGACATAATAAGAATTTCAAATTTACTGCCAGAAAACGACAATGCAGGTACACAGCAGCTCAAATGTAACTTGAGAAGGGGCCCTAAAAGTCTTTCTCACTTAAAGAGGACAGTGAACGTGGTGGACAGCTCAAAACAGATTAAGACACTTCTGCTAGGCAGCTTCTGTTTACAGGTCAGGCAATCTGGCGGTATCATCACTTCTTTCCCCAGTTTATCTCATTCTTTTCTTTGGCAATCTCCAGACTCTCCGTCATATGGAAAACAAAGGGCACTCAGAGCACACCTGTGTTCCACTGGGTTAGCATTAAAAGACTGAAAACTAAGAAGGGAAAAAGAAGTTGAGGAGAACTGGGAACACTTTTGGAAGGCAGAAGGGCATCACGTGGGAACAGACACAACAACCTAGAAGTGGTTTAAGTGTAGTGTGCAGCAGTGTGACTAGTAACAACAGAGATGAAATGACCCAGGTTGCTATAATAATGTGCACAAACTGGTATTGCTGGCACTTGATGGAACTAAAGCTCCTTAATCGTACAGCAATAAAAACAACCACATTTGCTCAGATGTCATTATTAAAGTCCCAGGAAGCCAAGATTTGCCAGCACAAAAATCTGGCTATACAGCCCTTTTTATTTTCCTCATGTTTTTAGGTTCTTAGCTATGAGTATGACTTTTTTTCCAAGCTTTTCTCTGATACCAGAAAAAGCTACAATCTTTCTACTTTTGAAAATTCTTTTAAAATTCTTTTAGCTTATCAGAAATTCTTCTATGATCCTCTAGTCACATGAGCTCTGATTTTCAACAAAAAGCTCATTTTCAACACTCAAATGAAAACAAAAAAAAAGGTAGTATCGAGACAACAGAATCACTTCTTGTGCAAGTACTGTCTAGGCATGGTGGGCATTTGTGGCTCATTCTGTTTACCTTACAGGACACTGAGTTTCTTTGCTAGAACCTGTTATGACGAGAGGAGGACAGGCAGTATGTGATCCAAGTCTATGCAACTGGAGTCTGCTGCTGCTGCTGCATTATGTTAAGTGCAAGTTGGCTCCTTGCAGCGTGCTTTTGTATTTACTTGCTATCAAGACAAAATTACCAGTCTGAAAACACCACTTCAGTTGCAAGACAAGAGGATTGTTTTTCACTGTGCAATGCTATTTATCTGCCTGGAAATACAGGTTCTTATAAGGGCAGAGGAGTTGTGTTAGATACCATGCTCAAGCTTCTCCTGCCTGAAAAATGTCAGGAAATTGTATCAGCTATTTAGTCTGAAGAGAAGCAGCCATGAGTTGATTCATCTGAATCACTGGAGACAAACTAAGAATACTTTTGTTTAAGTATGAAAATGTATTGGCTTTCAGAGCCATAGTTAATGTGGTAGTTGGAATCTGGGAACCACCAGCTAGAAACCTATGATTTGCATAATAATAATAATAAGCATTTCTTCCCAATCTTGCCTTTACTACATCACATGATAAAATATGAAAATCTAGAGATGCTAAAACCAACAGATGTATGTGTAAAAGAAAAGCACCACCCAGCCGAGCCAAGTGCACTTCAACAATATTAAACAATATGTACCTTCACTGTTAAGATCTTTCTGGGTTTTTTTTCTGATCTAATTCAAAACAATTTAGTGCAAACATACAGTCTCAAGAGATGAATAAAAATCAAAATGCCAAGCTCAATGGAACAACTGCAGATCTCTGATGATTTACAGTCTTTATTTGTTTCTTGTAAGGCTTATGACGTCCTTTAGTCACACACCTGGAAATACTGAGTCTCTCCTTTAGGGAATTTATGTTCCTGCAGTTCCTCCTTATTTCCTAAGGGCTTTGCATAAATTACAGCTTTTAAAATGAACAACATTCATTAAAACAAATTACCAGTACTGCTGTACTGACTGGATGTACCCCTAATAAGCCCCTAATGAGCCTCAGAGCAGTTTTGCTATGTATCAGGAGACTAGAGGTAGCCCTGCCTTTTCACTAATCATACCTGGGCTAACTCCAAAGCCCTCAGCAATAATGTTTTGGCAAAACTTCTCCACTTTTGGCATCACTATAAATAGTATCTTCAAACTACTGTCACATTGTCTTGCCACACCAAACCCTGCACTAGTCCAGTCCTAAATCAAGGAGAGTTTTGCTATGGACCTCAGCAGACACAGGCTGTAAGCCTGAATGCAGATCACACGCAAAGGTGAACTGGACAGTCTTCCAAGTATGAAATGGTAAATGGTGACTTTGGCGGGGCCTAAGAGAGAAAAAAATACTGTAGCCTTCCTCCAGCAAGGTCAACAGTATGCTTTCATCAGCTGTCTAATTAATATGATTTAATAAATATTAATGTACAACAGTGCCTGCATAGGCAAAAGGTAATGTGAAACTTATCACTGGCTTGACTAGATTAACTCACTGCAATAGAGAAAGAAATGCAAATAAGTAACAAATCCAAATATTTATATTAAACTGGACTGTTTATTTTAAACACATAGAGACCAGATTTCTGCATGGCGGGCTTATAGACACCTTCCACACTGTTGCCACACTTGAAGTTTTAAACCATTCCAGCACTACCCAGAGAAAATCCTGAGGAATTCAGACTTTCTAAGCACAGCACCACATAACACTTACCAGCTTGATCCTGGACAGTAGTCCATGCACATGTGTAATGAATGGCAGGTATGCAGACAGCAGGCTATGACTTCATAGCCTGGCACAGTCATAGCAGGCATTACTTCATCCATATATGGATGCAGTACCACTTTTTTGGGAGAAGCCATCTCTGGCAGTTTTTGAGTAAGCAATT
The DNA here is from genome assembly GCA_013401135.1 of Cettia cetti. Taxonomy (NCBI): domain Eukaryota; kingdom Metazoa; phylum Chordata; class Aves; order Passeriformes; family Sylviidae; genus Cettia; species Cettia cetti. The sequence goes on along the minus strand of VZUI01049243.1, from coordinate 6,758 downwards.
ATGGAAAGAAAGCTCAGAGTGTCACTGAGAGTATCATTTATTTCAGTTAAGTGGCCATCCTTCAGAGGAATTTCAATTAGAACAGAAATACATATTTTCCTATCTGAGCTGGTATCACAACCACAGTATTGCACCACACGGATAGTAAATGTATTTAATCTTTTAACCTTTTTTTGACAGCAAGCATGCACTTGATTTCATTTGATATGAGTGCTCCCCAGGCACCTTATTTAATTTTTGGCTTAGGCAATACCCTGAGCTGAAGCCCAGGGTTGAACTGCAGCCAATGCTGGCAGCTGGCATTCTGCTTTCTGACACCTTAATGCATTCAGATACAAACATCCAAAATTTAATGTCATTGCTCTAGTACTTGAACAGTTCTGTACAGCACAGAATTCAATGAAGAATGCCACGCCTTCAGGGACCCACTGGACACACAGCCAAATTCTCTTTTCATCTATAGCTTCTGGTAATATACTGGGTGTATCAGATATGCTGTAACTTATGACTGTGGAGCTGTCTATGTTAAAATAGAAACAGGACCAAAAAAAGGCACTTTGTGGACTTTCTGAGTATTTTTTTTTTTAGTAATGCTTGATTAAGACACTAGGGGGAAAAGGAAAGGAGAAATTTCTGCAGAAATTGTGGTTAGATAACTGATAATTGTGAAAGCCATACATTGTAAATTCCTAATTATCCAGAAGTAAGGTATAGTTGAGAAACCGAAATCTCTGCTGAAGGAGACCCCAAAGCCAGCTGAGAACCTGCTGCAGGGGGAAAATCTGCACAAATACCAGCCCCTTAGAAGCCTTAGGCCACCCTTCTTACAGTGAAAAATCCCACCTCCATCCCAAAGAAGATTATGTAATGACTGATAAATGATCTGTACAATCTGTATGGTTGGATACTTTAAGATAAAAGGATTAGAAAGGGAATAGTCAAAATGGACTTAGCAACAAGAAATACAGACTGTCCTCATATGGAAAATATATGTGTACATAGGTCTTGCTCATTCTGTTCTTAAGTATGCACTTTCTAGAAAGACTGATACAAAAAAACAATCTTCAAAAATCATAAAAGCTAGTGAGATACAAGTCTTGGTAGATGTTAAAAATAAAATAAAATTCACATTTTAATTTTGATTTGCCTGTTTCAAGGATGGAGACAGAAAAAAATAGACCAGGAGACAATATTTAGAAACCATAATTTGCAGTATTTTGTTGCAACTTCTGAACTTATAAACCTATTTTCAAAGTTTAAAGGTCTTTCTGCATTTGGCACTTTTGGAAAGAAAACCCACACCAAGTATTTCAAGAGATCTGATAAAATCAGAAGACTGAAGGAAATGCAATAGGTATTTTTGAATTGCAAACTAACTCTTTCATATTAAATGCCATCAGAGACTAGTAGACTGGTTTCATGGAAAAGAATACTGCCATGCACTGCAAGAATAGGTATACAAATAATGACAGCCAAATTAAGGTTACTCTTTTCAGATGTCACTCTTGACCATAGTTGTTCTACTGCAACACTTAATGGTACTTTCATGAATCCTCAAGACTAAAGGTTTTTAAGAAAATCCAATATAGAAGACAACTAACAATTATTAACCAACTAGAGTGACTTAGAATCAGAAGTTCTGTATTTCATTCTCCTATCTGCTGCTGACTTGCTGCATGACCTTGAATAAAATACTTAATTTATCCAGACTGCAATCCTACCTTAACATGTGTCTCCTAAGACTGCTATGAGGCTTAATTAATTAATCCATCTCTATAAACCTTTCAAAAGCTTAAGTATGGAAAAGCCTACGGAAATTAAAATTATTAACAATATTTTCCTACACAGAAGTAAACAGTAAACAGATGTAAACAGATGTATGCTTGATGTATGATACAAATGTAGAGACACATGAACATACACAGCGTGTTTTTACAGGACTTCTGACTTGTTCCCTAAAGTTACAGCAATTTGTAAATACACAGTGAAGGAATAAACAAGACACATCCTACAGATCATTTTCTGTGTAAGTAGCTCTAACACTGCCTCCCCTTTACAGCACATTCATACAATTACGAATCATGGTTGCTTAACAATATTATGAAAATAAATCATTCTTACCCTCAGACCCTGCTCCATGGACAAGCAGAGGACCTGCCAGGGTGCTGTGTACCTGAACATGTTTGGCCCCTTTTGAAGACAGACAAACAGCAAAAGGCACAAGAGTCTCTCAAGTCTTTGTGTTGCTCTGCATCTGAGGGAGGCTTAAATGAAGAGAAATCTTTCAGATGTACTCTTCAAGGGCCACTTCAGCAGACTCTAAGACAGTGTTACAGCCATTCCACTTGCACCCTGAGGAACTGAATAACTAATTCAATAAGAGGCTTTTTCCTTGGGAAGAGCTTAGCTCAAACTCAATTAGCATAAATAGGATGATAACCTTTGAACCTTCCACTCCTCCTCTCAAAGGAGAGGGTGGTGGACAGCACTTCTCCTGCAAATCTTAAATTTGTTTGTATTTCCATTGCAGGCATTCGACTCTAATTCACAAGTCCTGAAGCAGCTATGAGAGACAATCTGCAGCTTTGCCTTCTTTATTTTTGCTATTACCTTTTAGCCTGACTGAAAGGAAATCCCTCTTCCTCCTGTCAGGAGGAATTCCCTCCTGTTCCCATCTCTGGCATCCTGACCTCTACTTCACAACTGGAACAATAATAAATAATAAATTCACACAGAAACTGCTATGATCACTCTCATGTTACAATCACCACATTAAATAACATTACCACCCTAAATGAGACTGAAAGGTTTTCTCCAAAATAACCCAAATATGAGGTCTTTGCAACACTGGAAATACGATATACTGCATCCTTGCTTGTGGTTAAATTTTTCTTAATGGATTAAACTTTTTTTCAGTTAGAGAATAAGGCCTATTCTCAAAGACATTAAACTGCTAAAAGAGCAAAGCTCAGTTATTTTCTATAACTTTTATGTTATTTCAGTAATGAACCAAAAAGGCACTTGAGAACCCTGCTTCTGCCCAGTAAACAGTGGGATGCTGCCCACACTATCAGTGGCACATTTGCTTTTAAGGCAGCTGTTTGTAAGCACAAACTATTACAAATACAAGTCCACACAAACAGATCAAGCAACTAGGTTATCCTGGTTTCCTTCTTTAGCTTCAATACAGAAGAAGTAATTTTAGATCTATTTTGACTCAAATTTGACTCAGTGGACCTCAATATTTTATCTCCAGTACTTGTACTGCAGCAATGTCACCCAAATAAATTACAGAGATGCAGGAAGAACTGTAAGAATTGTCTCTATAGGCACTCTTACCAGAGAACTGAGGCTGCGCACAGCACTGCTCTCCCCTCAGCTGATGTACAGAAAGCAGTCATAACAGAGTTCTGTGAGTCCTACTGGAGCACAAACACCAGCAGAAGAACTCTCACACACTCCACAGTTTTGTTAAGAAAATTCTTTGAGAAAATGTACCCCCTCACAAATATTTTGTCTTTTTTGACAATGAAGGGACAGACAGCCACAAAAAAACACCTAAACACTACTAAAGTACTGATTTCACCACCTACTTGGCAAACAACAAACACATCTGAGGTCTGGACTAACATAGGTACAGGAGAACTTAGGTTAAAACACAAGATAGAGGAAGTGCTGCCTTCTGCTAAAGTAATATTAAGTTACTTCAGTATGGCCAAGGGCAGGACTGTGGATTTTGGTGAGAAATGGTCATTCTACACATCCTTTGAACCCTCCCATGACTACACTGAAGTAACTTCTTCTTGTACCTTCTTAATAATTTTCTTTTTTCTCCCTCTTGTTAAAGGCTCTGTGCCTTGCTTATTACCTATACCTACAGATGTAGGTATACGTAATGGGCAACTATACCACGGTATTTAAATCCACAGTATTTAACTCTAGATACCATAGTATTTAAATTATAGTTAGATGAAAATAGAGATACAGAATAGACCAACCTAAGTACCAAGATACAATCCCGCAGACTTGGCAGTGAACTAAGTCTGCAAAAATACCTGAAACATAAGAGATCATAAGGAAAATACTAATGACAAAATGTTTGCCTTAATATAGAACATTAAACAAGCTTCCTAAAAAGACCTCTGATCTTTGTTTTTTGTAGTGGAAGAACTGAATGCTCCTGAACAGCTCAGAAACCAGCTAGCTGAAAATATTGTGATATATTCAACCATATTTAGAACAGTTAATTAACTGTGAACAACACACTGAAGCTGCTTTTATAACTTTGACATTTTAAGAAGAATTCACAAGTAAACAATTAAAAATGCATAATCTGAACTTTTATGACCTTATACCTATACAAACATAATTTGCTTATTTTCTGCAAAAGTAAGTCATCTTTTCCCCCTTTCATTCTAGGCTTTTTCCCCCCTGTCTATTTAATTACAAAGAAAAACAGGACTACTAAAACATCTTTAGCACACAGCCAATTTTAAATGAGATCACAGAGCTGCTGATGCTAATATAAATATTTGCATATGGAGATCAGAAAGTCAATGCAATTGTTGACCTGTCTTCAGGGAGAAACAGCAAACAGACAGACACATTAAAAGGGAAGACACAGACATACATGACTGTGCCATCCACGCCGGGTCTGTTAACAGAGAGTACATGCTAATGAATGCCCACTGTTTCTGAAAGCCTATGATTCCTCCATTTCACCAAAAATCAGTAACACCAGGGGATAGCTTTCCAGGGTTCAGAAGTCCAAATACCAACCCTCACAGCGTTTCTCTCCAGCAGCTTGCTGTCAGAAAAGTTAGTGCTGAAATCTTCTTGGAAAAGGTAGGCAGGATTTACAGTAGCAATTGGTCCTTGGAGGAGAATGCAAAGCATCTACCAATAAATATCACGCCCACATTCTGTGGTTTTTGTTTCTCAAGCCAGGGTCATTCAACTTCCTGTGAGACTCTGACAGCACAGGATTTACTAGTGCTGCCCTTCTACTCCTCCTTCTTTTATTTCCCAATAAATACAAAGCCTTAGGATAAGGTTAAGAACTTATTCAAGCTGATGAAGCCAGAAAAGTTGTTTGTCTTCCCGTTGTCCATGAGTAAGGAAGATGAGACACTCCATCAAAGAGATAAAACCTCCTGCTGTGAAATGTGTCTCAAATATTAGATTGGAATTTATGAGATCAACTTGAATCCCGGGCTCTGATATCTAGAATAAAATCATTTAACCTCACTGTCTTTTATCAGGAAGGTGTCTTTTATCAGAAAGGTGTCTATAGCATATGTTGAGCTGTATTCAGAGACTATGCTTATGAGGACCTGTTAATTTATCTCCTCCTTTGAAGACTTCAGAACTAATCTTTCACATAACATCAATGAATGAGGTAAGTATTCATATTGTATTTTTTTCTTTTGGTGTCCAAAGAACCCAAGAAGAACAGGAACCCAAGATTTTCAATTCTCTGTTTCCATTTTACTGCCCATTAAAATAGTTAATTGCATTTTCCTGGTCCCAGCAGTGCCCCACTGAAATGCAATGGCTCATGCAGTAGAGTGTATTGCAGATACAGTCTCAGAAGTGGGAGGAAGACCTCTGCTTCCCTGCCTCTGCTCACCATGTCTGACATTTGACACATGGGAATTTGAAATTTCCTGAAATGCCTTTGTTTTTGCCCATGCTATATGCATGTACATACACAGAAATGGTGTGAGAAACAAGGCATCACTGCCCTCCGTTATTCCCTTACAAAAAAACAAGGAACAATTTGTACCTGTCCTACAGAACACAGCCTGGCAGGCAAAGGACTCTGCCACATATAAGAGCCAGAGGCTCTCTCAGTCTTGGCCATGAGCACTCAAAGACTTTAAATAATCACAAGGTTTGACAATTGCAAAATACATGGTTTGATGATTCTAAATTTGGGCAAAAGTACTCAGCAGTCTTATCCTGCCAAGTATCCACCAAAATTACTGAATGTGATGAGCACTTTGTTGCAAAACCAAGAACTGCAGAACTGAACAAGGAACCCCAAGAATTCAGCCTGGAGAGCTCCTTGGGAAAGAGTGACAGATATTTCCAGTATGCAGTACTACTATACTGCTACTCTTCAATTCCTACAGCAAGAATTCTCCTACAGGTATAAAACTCTCATTTTTCACTCCTGCCTCCGGGTTGGAAAGGAGTTAAGATAGAAATTTTAAAGCAGCCAGTTTCTAAACCTCCTAAATTAAATTTATCATTTTGTTCATCTTACCTCTTCTGTTACACAACATTTCATAGTCCCTATTTCATATGTGACACAAAAGAGCAGATTCAAAGCTACCTTTATCGTCAGACTATATATGCAAGATAGAAACCCAAAAACATGCACATCAGCAACACGGGAAGCCTGTCTTTTCCAATCATATGTCAAAGGCTAAGCAAACTTTCATACACAAATGCAGAGGCTTGAAAAAAAACAGCAAAGTTTTGTGTGTGAAGCCTGGAGAATGCAAAGCTAGAAACCAGTTGTTTTGTGGAAGAAAGTCAAGTTGTTACACAGGTGTGCTAGTGATTGAATGCTGAGCCCAAAACATTGGGCCTTGCTTTTCCTTTCTCCTTTCTCTTCTCCTTTCTCTTCTCCTTTCCTTTCTCTTCTCCTTTCTCTTCTCCTTTCTCTTCTCCTTTCTCTTCTCCTTTCTCTTCTCCTTTCCTTTCCTTTCCTTTCCTTTCCTTTCCTTTCCTTTCCTTTCCTTTCCTTTCCT